>PVIY010041073.1:0-21912 GCA_004026745.1 Myrmecophaga tridactyla | reverse complement strand
AAAAAAAAAAAAAAAGTAAAGGCAAGTGGGGTGGGCCACGGTGGCTCAGTGGCAGTGTTCTCACCTGCCATGCCCGCGACCCGGGTTCGATTCCCGGTGCCTGCCCGTGCAAAAAAATAAAAAAAATAAAAACTATAAAAAAAAAAAGTAGAGGCAAGTGCACAGTGGTTTGGTGGTAGGATGCTCGCCTTCCATGCGGGAGACCTGGGTTTGATACCTGCACCGTGCACCCCCTCCCCCAAAAACAAGCAAAGATGTGCTAATGAACATTTCATCTAAGCCAGAAATGAATCCACGCGCCTTATTTACATTAATTCATTTAATTTTCCCAACATTCCTTGGGGTAGAATTTTATTCTGAATCAGAACGAGGGAATAGAGAAATAACTTGCCTATGGCCACCAAACTAGTAAGACCACGTTTTAACTACTTGCTGTTCTGTATGGCATGAAATATGTAGAAATCAGAAGCCAGTTATTATCTGGATCCAACAACTGGGCTGTTACCCTCTGTGCTTTACATTCAGAGTTTCTGAAGCTCACTGATGGCATAGGAATGTCCACATCACGTGACCCTGGAAGCACTGGCCAACCTCTCAGCCATATGTCCTCTCTGTGCACACCAGCGACATTTTCTGCTTCGTAAGGGTCCATAACATGTCTTGCTCAAATTAATAATCAGTCATTTTTTATTGCTGTTCAGATTGTGAAATGAAATTCTTTTTCCCCTGACTGTTCCCTTGAATTTTTATCCGGAAGACAAAAGCCACACATGTACAAATTTCAAACTGTGCCGAAAAGTACAAGTTCAAGTAAATGCCTGCCTGGACTCTTTGATCCTTGCTCCCAGACTCTTCCCACAGAGGTTATTATTAGGTTATCTCCTTCCGATCATTATCACACAATATCACACAATAATTCTGATCATTATCACACAATATGACAATTAAGGGTATGAGGTCTGAAGTCAGCGTGCCTGGGTTTGAATCCTGACTTTGCCACTTATTAGCTATGCAATCTTGGGCAAGTCGTTTAGCAGTCAGTGCCTTAGTTTTCTCATCTCAGAGATAAAAGTAACAATAATACCAATATCGTAATGTTATTACGAGCATTAAATTAGATAATACATCTGGATCACATGTATTTTTTTAGCCTTTTTATTGTGTAATATAACATAGATACAAAGCAAAGAGAGGAAAAAGCAATAGTTTTCAAAGCACTCTTCAACAAGTAGTTACAAGACAGATGCCAGAGTTTGTCATGGGCTACTGTGGTAGTTAGATTCAGTTGTCAACTTGGCGAGGTGAAGGCACCTAGTTCTGTTCCTGTGGACATGAGCCAATGGTACGTGAACCTCATCTGTTGCTGATTATATCTGCAGTCGGCTAGGAGGCGTGCCTGCTGCAATGAATGACGTTTGGCTTAAATGAGAGAGTGCAATGTAGCATAGCCCAAGCAGCTCAGCATACCTCATCTCAGCACTCACAGCTCAGCCCAGGACTTTGGAGATGCAGAAAGAAATCACCCCGGGGAAAGTTGTTGGAACCCTGAGGCCTGGAGAAAAACCCAGCAGAGACCATCCTGTGCCTTCCCACGTAAGAAAGAACCTCAGTGGAAAGTTAGCTGCCTTTCCTCTGAAGAGCTAACAAAATAAATCCCCTTTTATATAAAGCCAATCCATCTCTGGTGTGTTGCATTCCGGCAGCTAGCAAACTAGAACAGCTACCATACCATCCTCTCAGATTTTCCCATCTAGCTGCTCCAGAACATTGGAAGCTAGAAGAAATATATATTTTTTATCATCACAATCGACTTTGGATCACATGTATTTGAATAAAGTTATGATTGCAACAAAAAAAGTAAAGGGATGGAGAAAGATATAAGATGCTAGCATTCATTTTTAAAAAGCTGCAATAACTAATATTAATTTCAAGCAAAGCAGGTCGCAGAACAAGGGAAATTATCATGGATGAAGCACGGCATGACATCGTGACAAAGGGGTTCACTTCAATATGTACACACCAAACAACAAAGTGTCAAAACACAAGAACGACAAGGAGGAATAGACAAATCCACTCTTATGGCTGTAGACTCTCCAACCCTCCTCTGTCCGTAACTGGCAGATCCAGCAGGCAAATAACCGGTCAGGACAAGCTGAATGAAGCAGCACCGCCTGCCAGCAGGTCTAACAGACATTCCCTGGCAGCTCACCCCCAGCAGCGGCTCCCATGGAGCATTCACCAAGGCCAACCACAACCTGGGCCATAAAACACACCTCAGCAAAGGTAAGAGAATAGAAATGTTCAAAGGATGCTCTCAGACCACAGTGGAATTAAGCCAGAAATCGGTAACAGAATGCCAGTGAGTAAATCCCAAAACATTCGGAGGCTGAATAACACAGATCTGGTGGGGTGGCACCACATCGCAGATGTAAATAACACTGCATTGTATACTTGAAAGGGATTGAAGTGGGAAATGTTATGCAGTGTATATGTTGCCACAATTTTTAAAATGTGTAGACCATATATCCCAGAGGAATTTGGGCAGGGAATAAAAAAGTACTTGCAAAGTCGCCTTGGGGAGAAAAAGGTTGAGCCCTCGACCTTGGGGCTCGCCTCTATGAAGCTTATTCCTGCAAAGGAGAAGCTAGATCTACTGGTAATTATGCCTAAGTGTCACCCCCAGAGGGCCTCTTTTGTTGGTCAGATGTGGTCTCTCTCTAGGCCAACTCAACAGGTGAACTCACTGCCCTTCCCCTCTACGTAGGACATGACTCTCAGGGGTGTAAATGTCCTTGGCAACGTAGGGCAAGGCTCCTGGGATGAGCCGGTACCCAGCATCATGGGATTGAGAAAGTCCTCTTGACCAAAAGGGGGAAGAGAGAAATGAGACAAAGTGTTAATGGCTGAGAGATTCCAAACAGAGTCAAGAGGTTATCCTGGAGGTTATTCTTATGCATTATGCACATATCCCTTTTTAGGTTAGGGTGTATTGGAGTGGCTGGAGGGAAATACCAGAAACTGTTGACTTGTGTTCCAGTAGCCTTGATTCTTGAAGATGGTTGTATAATGATACAGCTTTTACAATGTGACTGTGTGATTGTGAAAACCTTGTGTCTGATGCTCATTTTATCCAGGAAATGAACAGATAAGTAAAAAAATAAGGATAAAAAAATGGATAATTGGGGGTTAAGGGTAAAATATTGGGTAGATTGAAATACTAGTGGTCAGTGAGAGGGAGGGGTAAGGGTTATGGGATGTGTGAGTTTTTCTTATTTCTTTTTATTTCTTTTTTCTGGAGTGATGCAAATATTCTAAAAATGATCATGGTGATAAATACACAACAATGTGATGATATTGTGAGCCATCGATTGCATACCATGTGTGGACTGTATGTGTGTGAAGATTTCTCAGTAAAAAAATATATATTTTTTTGAAAGCTATATCATTACTCAATCACCCTCAAGAAACATGACTACTGGAACACAGCTCTACATTTAAAAATATTTTTTAATGTGTATACCAAAGAAAAAGTTTTGAAGGAAATTAAAAATATTTTTAATTAAATGAAAATCAGAATACAACATCAGAACTTGTAGGACGTAGCAAAAGCAGTGCTTAGTGGGAAATTTTTGGCATTAAATGCATATATTGGAAAAGGAAAAAGTTCTTAAATCAATAATCTAAGCTTCCACCTTAGGAAACCCTAAAACAACAGTAAATTCAATCCAAAGTGAGCAGAAGAAAAGAAATCATTAAAAATTTGAGCATAAATGAATGAAATTGAAAGTAAAAAATTAATAGAAGAAATCAGTGAAACCCAAAGCTGGATCTTTGAAAAGATAAAATTGATAACCCCCCAGCCAGACTAGCCAAGAACAAAAAGAGAAGACACAAATTACGAACACCCCACTCATCTCTCTCTTGCAAGTTTTTCCCCCAAAAAGAGACCCAATAAAATCCTGGAAGAGCTGTTTCCATAAGATTTATGGATCTAAGCAGGGCAAGGGGTGGGCTGTGTAGGGGAGGCTGTGTTGTGCTAGCTAGGTGTCACACACGCATGCACACATTCACACACACGGGCATGCGCGCACACATGCACAGAAGTACTAATCTCCCACGCTGCTGGCCTTGTTGGTGGCTGATGCACTCACCTGAGGGGTTTTTCAGGCTTTCTAGTAAGCCTCCTCATCAAACGCCTCTGCAGAGACTGCCTGCCGCCGGTGGCCGGTTGACCCGGGTGTGGGAAGCCCCAGCCTCCAGGAACCAGCAGGGACAACGCTGAGGCTCCAGACAGGACAACCCCACATAGGGCCACCCGAAACCTTTCTTGTGGCTAAATCTGTATTAGTCAGGGTTGTACCAGAGAAACAGCCAGAGACACACACACACACACCCGCATGCACAAACACACATGGGGGTGTGTACATATACATGTATGGATACATATAACATATATTCATTTACATATACATATATACATGTATACATATGCATGCACATATACATAAATATATGCATGTACGTGTGTAAATAAGCATATAGATATAGATATACATATGTAAGTACATATACACATACATATGCATGCGTGTATACATATACATATTCATGTACATATACACGTATAAATATGCATATATACACATATGCATATTTAAGTATGTATGCATATGTGTACACGTGCATATACATATGTACATATACATACATGCATATTTAAGAGCATATGCATATATACATATATATTTGCATATGCATATAAATAAAGAGAGACATATTGTAAGGATTTGGCTCACGCTCTTGTGGGGCCTGGCCAGGTAAGTCCGAAATCCACAGCTCCGCCATCAGGAGGGCAGCCCAGAAACTCCCAGACAGAAGCCGATGCTGAAGCCCACAACAGAATTCCTTCTTCCATAGGGAAATCTCTGCTCTGTTACGAAGGCCCTTCCACCACTTGGACCAGGCCCACCCAGCTTATCTAGGACAATCTCTTTGAGATATGAAGTCAGGCACCTATAGGTTTTAATTGCACCCACAAAACACCTTCAGTGTTGCCGGAGCTGCTTCATCGCAGAGCCCCGTTCCAGGCTCGCGGCCTCACTGCAAGAAGAATTCAAGGATGAGATAAGCAGGTATTAGCAAGTAAGAAAAGTTTACTAAAGAGAAAGTAAGTACATGCTCAAGGGGTGAGCACAGGCATGCTCGATGGAGAGGCAGGCAGGCGAGGCGTGTTTGGCACATGGGTTTTTATCAGATCACACACAGGGAAATGGAGCTTGTGATGTGGATACGTTGTGATTGGTTAGTAAACATTCACACTAAGGGTTACAGGTAGGCTATTGTGATTGTCTGTGCATTCTTGTGACTGGTTAGTAAACATGTAAATGAAGGGTTGTAAGTAAGCTATTGCCCTGGGCTGTCTAGACATGCAAATTAAGGATTGTAAACAGGTTATTGTGATTGGTCTGCTTTCTGGAACCTGACTGTTCTGACAAGATGCAGCCTCCTGCACTGGGTCCAAAGGTGCCTCAGAGCCTGGAGGATCTTTTTCCTCCATCTAACCTGCCTCAAAACCCCCCTGAGAGAGTTTATACCCTTATTCTTTCTTTGAATTAGTACCAGCTTTATTCTCCTTTTCATTCTGCTGAATCAATCTTTTACCATTTCTCATGGACAAAAGCCCCAATTACAAGACAGAAGAATCAATTAAGTATGTTAACTAAAGAGGATTATTTTCTCACAATTACAATATTGAATTAGCTTTGAAAAAAACTCTCCTGGAACATTTAAAACATTTTGTAAATTTAATTCTCATACCTTTTTGGAAATATGACTATTGTGTAAAGAGAAATATATCTGGGCTTGTTTTAGTTCATTAAGCTGCTGGAATGCAATATATCCGAAATGGAATAACTTTTATAAAGGGAATTTAGTAAGTTACAGGTTTATGGTTTTAAGGTGGAGAAAATGTCCAAAGTAAGGCACCAGCAAGAGGTTACCTTCACTCAAGAAAGGCTAATGCCATCTGGAACACCTGTCAGTTGAGAAGGCACGTGGCTGGCATCTGCTGGGGTCTTTGGCTTGTGGACACCTCTGTCAGTTGGGAAGGCACATGGACACCTCTGCTGGCTTTCTCTCCTGGCTTCATAAAGATTCCTCAGGGGTGTTTTCCTTCTGTATCTCCAAAGGTCATAGGTTGTGTGGTCTTTGAAGCTTTTTCCAAAATGGTTCCCTCTTAAAGGACTCCAGTAAGCAACCCCACCTTGAATGGGTGGAGACACATCTCCATTTTGAAACCACCTAATCAAAAGGTTCCACCCTCAATTGGGTGGATCATATCTCCATGGAAACAATTTAATCAAAAAGATCCCACGCAGCAATACTGAATGAGAATTAAAGAACATGGCTTTTCTGGCATACACAACAATTTCAAAACAGCACAGGGCTACAAATTCAGCCCCACTAAATCTGGCATAAAAAATATTGTCATTTTTCCTGCCTAGAGCCTAGGGGCTGGTGACTAAAGAAAGACGGAACTGAAGTTGTCCCTCCCTAAGCCTTGGGAAATGAATAATTGCTTTTTAATGACTCCTCACCTTTCTACTCATACCATTGATAAAACTTGCTTAGGACCTTTGTTGAACTCACCTAGTCATTGTGTGAGATGTTGTATTTGGCTCCCATCTATACACTGCTCTCTCAAGTGGATTGGAATAGATCTCAACCAGGGGTAATTTTGTCCTCCAGAGCACACTTGGCAATGTTTGGAGACATTTTTAGCCGTCACAGCTGAGAAGGACCTCCTGGCATTTAGTGGATAGAGACTAGGGATGCTGTCTGACGTCCTACAATGCATAACACACAACAAAGAATTATCCACACCAAAATGTCAAGAGTACAGTAAAATCCTGGAACAGAGCAACATCTGTCAAACTTCTTTAACTGGCTCCAGTCAAACGCAATTCTTACATATTACAACAACCCAGAAATGCAGCCACATATGCACACTCACATACACACAACGTGATGTTACCAAAAGTAAAGTTTTACCAAAAAAATGTATTCTTACTACACGTCATTCATCGATATCTTCTATATAGCATTATTTTTAAATGCTAGTCAGAACTCACTGTATTGATTTCATAATCTACTAGTGGGCCATAACCCCTAGTTTGCAAAACACTGGAACAGAGATATTCCAAGACTTTGGTATCAGATAAAAGTGTGTTTGAATGTCAGGTTCACCACTTATTTTACGGTGTGTTTATGCTTATTCCCAACTTATAAAATGAGAATGAAGACACTATACCACAAGTCATTTTTATGAAGATTAAATGAGGATAAATATGTGAAAAATCCCCCTTATGTAGTGGACATTAAACCACACCAGTTCTTTTCCATATACTGTTAATACAGAACCACCACACCACCCTCCAAGGGGCTGCACCTCTCAGTTTCCCTACGACAGTAAATAGGAACATCTCTTTCTCTATATTTTCTCTAGCACTTACTTCTCTCTGTTCATTTTCAAACAGTTTTATTCACACATTATACAATCCAACTCAAGTATAGATATGCCTTTGCCACCATAATATATCTGAAGACACTTCCTTTTCTTTCACAAAGAATCCATACCCCTTCCCCACATCCCCCTGCCTGTTGACATTTACTTTTGGCAAAATGTCTTTGGTACATTCAGTGGAAGCATATTACAATGTTACTTGTTGACTATAGACCCTAGCTTGTATTGCTTGTACTCTTTCCTATATACCATATATTTTCAACACCTTATAATATTGACATTCATTTGTTCTCCGTCATGCAAAAACTTTTTTATTTGTGCATTTAATCACCATCATTGTCCACTCTAGGCATTCCTAGGTTATACTGTCTCAGACTTTATCCTCTGGCTTTCCTTCTTATTTCATACATGCTCCCAGCCCTTCTCCCTCTATCATACTCACATGCAGTGTCCTTCACTGTACTTATATTATTGTATGTACTTATATTATTCTGCTACATTCAGGTAATAGTGTGCTATCCATTTCTGAATTTTTATAGTCAGTCCTGTTGCACACTCTGTATTCCTTCGTACCAAATGCCCAATCTCTACCCTATTTCTATCTTCTGATAACCTGTGTTCTTAATTTCAATTCTCCAAGTTTGCTCATTAATATTCATTCATATTAGTGAGGCCATATAGTACTTGTCCTTTCGTTTCTGGCTAATTTCACTCAGCATAATGTCCTCAAGATTTGTCCACATTCTTACATGTTTCAGGACTTTATTCTGTCTTACAGCTGTGTAATATTCCATCATATGTATATACCATGGCTTTTTTAAGTCACTCATCCATTGATGGACATCTGGGCTGTTTCCATTTCTTAGCTATTGTAAATAATGCTGCTATAAACTTTGGTGTGCAAATGCCGTTTGCATCCTTGCCCTCAGGTTCTTTAAATATATACCTGGTAATGCACACCCTTAAGAAATTCTTAAAGTGTCATCGAGGAGCAATGGTTTAACTTCTGTAGCTTCTTCCTGCCAATAAGGGATTGTAGTTGCTGCCTGACAGAGTGTCGAACTCTTTGGTTACTCTGGATGGGTTGGGAAGGAGAGGCCCTTGTTTGGTGTCTTGGAGGGCAACAAACCCACGGGTCAGCATGAATTTATTGTAAAATGCTTGTAACTTGGTAGAGACAAGTTAAACAAAAAGTTAAAGATGCATCATCCAAATAAAAAGAGCGTGCACAGAGGAATTAGAGGTCCCAGAAAGGGAAGAATTTAGGAAAGCAGACTGGGAAAGGGAGAAAGCTGTTTCCGATCTGTTCTTGCATTTTCACGGAGACATTCTGATTGATTTATTAGATCTTTGATGTTTTGTTGGAGTTGTCCTGATTGATTTACGTAAAACCAGACAAGCATCTCCTTGGACCTCTGTGATTAAGTCCACGGCACTCCTATGTTGAAGTACCACCATGACTAGGGACTTTTTCTGGCTCTGGAGGAGACCTAAAGCTGTGGCTGCTATGCTGCAAGACAATTCAAGGGAAAGGTTAAAATAAAACTGATGGTCAGTAACTAAGCTCCTATTTTCAAACCAGTTCCCTGTGTTGAAACAAACAGGGGTAGTAAGATGAGGATTGCTTTTTTTTTTTTTTTTTTTTTTTTTTTGGTTCTGCACAGAAGTTAAAGCTTTAGAAAACAGACAGTATTATTTCCACTCGGCATTTTGACCTACCCCAGTTCCAAACAGACCAGCATTATCCACATACTATTGTATGGAGCAATGCTGACCTTCAGAGCTGGAATATTTTAACTTTGAGTTTCAAGTGTTACACAGACAAAGTTTCAGGTTATGCAAAGAACAAAGCATTTCAGAATTACTGCTGTAAGAACTTACAACTTAAGTCTTAATTCTACTGTAATCATTTTAATGGCGGTATTTTAAGAAATAAAACATCTGACAACTGATCCACATTGGGGCGATCAGCCACAAAGTATAACAGGCACCCTACCTTGCTTCACCGTCACACATTTTGATGAACTTTTCATAACTTCTTGCAGTCAGCAGTGTATGAATACAACTTACTTTTTAAAACTTTCTACCATTTTCCCCATTTCTCTAGGGTTTGCAGTCAGCAGTGGACCACCGTATTCACTTCCTAAAACCTTCCACAACCTTCTATATCCATTTATAGGTTGTGGGTCAGTGATGACTGCAAAATTCACTTTCTTAAACTTGCTGTGACTTTCTATGTCCATTCAGTTAGCAATGACGAGAAGAGTTAACACTTTGCAAAGCTGAGCTTTAAGGCAGTTGGAGGTTAGTGAGGTTTGCTGCTAAGGCCTTTTTTTAAAGAAATGATGATTATTTCAAAACCCTTGGGTCAGCACTGTCTACATGAGCTGGGCAGGAATGTTGTCCTTAAGTCCTTGCTATTTAGAAGCAAATAGGTACAAAGTAAGAGTCAGGGTGAAGAGAGACACAAAAATGTGTCTTTATGATCCAGGACTGCTTAAGGTGGCCCCCGGGGAATTGTATTACCTAGGATTAGCTCTAGAGAAACAGAATCAGCAGGAGATATTCATAAATATAAAACGTATAAAAGTGTCTCATGTAACCATGGGGACATAGAGTCCAAGGTCTGTAGGGCAGGCTGTGAGCTGGCAGCTCCAATGAAGGTCCTCAATGAATTCTCAGGAGAGGCTGGATGGGCAACTATGGGGATGTAAGAGTCCAAAATTTGTAAGACAGGCCATGAGCTGGTAGCTCCAATGAAGGTCCCCAACAAACTCTCAGGAGAGACTGGCTGGCTGAAGCAGGAAGAGTGAGTGTCTCTTCTGAATCCTCCTTAAAAGCCTTCCGGTGATTAGATTAAGCATCACGTATAGCAGAAGACACTCCCCTTAGCTGATTACAAATGTAATTAGCTGTGGATGCAGCCAATGTAGTCATGATTTAAGTCCATGAAATGTCCTCCTAACAACAGACAGGCCAGTGCTTGTCCAACCAGACAGCCAGTCACCACCACCTGGCCAAGTTGATACATGAACCTGACCATGACAGAAATGAAGAAGATTTTCCTCAGAAGGAGGGCAGGACACCCCAGCACAATGAGCAGTTAATGAGGCACCAGAATATCTTTAAGTTTACAAAATAGAAGGGTATGGAGGTATTAGTTTTGGCTTTTACAGTTAAACTCTATAAGTAGCAAATCCAAGTGGAGTTTAGGACAGAGTGACTTCACTGTTAATTAAGAAATTTCTTAATTATTTCACCTGCCACGTTGAGCGTTGCTCAAAGCTTTTCTGGGTGGATGGTTAGAGGTGAAGTCAGAGGAGCTACTAGCAGCTTCAGGCACCTTCAATCATTTTTACTGGCCATGAGCAGGGCTCTGGGGGTCTTCCTGTCCCCCAAGACGGTGCAGACCTGGGCCTAATGCTCATGTTGGTGACACCTGGGGCAAGGCCTGGGTGGGTGCTGAAGTTGAAGATTGTTTAGAGGGTCTCAGCATTTTTGCCAGTGGTTGAAGCAAGACCCTTGAAGCTTAGAGCTCGATTTTGGGAACTTTAAGGGGGTGAGGCACTTCTAACAGTGCCTGCAATAAACTGAGCCTGTTCTCTGGTTTTCTGCTCACTTTTCATTGCTTTTTCTTCCTTTTCAACCTTATCTTGATTGTTGAAGACAGAAAAGGCTGTTTTTTAAATTTATTTATTTATTTTAAAAATTAAGAAAAAACAAAAACATTAACATATCATTCCATTCTACATATATAATCAGTAATTCTCAATATCATCACATAGTTGCATATTCATCATTTCTTAGAACATTTGCATCAATTCAGAAAAAGAAATAAAAAGACAACAGAAAAAGAAATAAAACGATAACAGAGAAAAGAAAAAAAAAAGATTATACGTACCACACCCCTTACCCCTCCCTTTCATTTATCACTAGCATTTCAAACTAAATTTATTTTAACATTTGTTCCCCCATTATTTATTTTTATTCCATATGTTCTACTCGTTTGTTGACAAGGTAGATAAAAGGAGCATCAGACAGAAGGTTTTCACAATCACATAGTCACATTGTGAAAGCTTTATCATTATTCAATCGTCATCAAGAAACATGGCTACTGGAACACAGCTCTACAGTTTCAGGCAGTTCCTTCCAGCCTCTCCATTACATCTTGGATAACAAGGTGATATCTATTTAATGCGTAAGAATAACCTCCAGGATAACCTCTCGACTCTGTTTGGAATCTCTTAGCCATTGGCACTTTGTCTCATTTCACTCTTCTCCCTTTTGGTCGAGAAGGTTTTCTCAATCCCTTGATGCTGCGTCTCAGCTCATTCCAGAATTTCTGTCCCACGTTGCCAGGAAGGTCCACACCCCTGGGAGCCAAGTCCCACGTAGACAGGGGGAGGGTGGTGAGTTTGCCTGTTGTGTTGGCTGGAGAGAGAGGCCACATCTGAGCAACAAAAGAGGCTCTCTTGGGGGTGACTCTTAGACCTAAATTTTAAGTAGACTTGACCTATCCTTTGTGGGGTTAAATTTCATATGAACAAACCCCAAGACTGGGGACTCAGCCTATATCTTTGGTTGTCCACACTGCTTGTGAGAATATCAAGAATTCAACTTGGGGAAGTTGAATTTCTCCCCATTCTCACAGAAAAAGTTGTTTTAACAGGTCATTAGTAGGAGTTTGTAGGCCAACTGAGAGCTCCCACAGCCTTCTCTCAATATTAGGTACAGACTGGCCGATGAAATGAGCACCCAGAAAAATTTCTTTCACTAGCTCCCCTGAACAGAGCTAGGTCCTCCTCTATTATTTGGAGTTATACTCTGCAACGTAGAATGATTGACAAGTTAGATGGTTCACATTTTCATTCCCTCTATTAGATAAGCTATCATGTGTTCCCCAGCTTTCAAGTCTGACTGACCCCTCTGGGAATTCCAGTTTGGATCAACATTTGGAACTGCTACTTCTCCTACTGCATAGGGGGCAGGCTACTGGCCCACAAGTGGATCTGCACAGCCCTGGGCTTTAGTTTAAATTTGTTGTTTCTCTTCAGGAGTGTAGCAAGAGAAAAGAATGACTTGCACACCCTCAAGATGGATTCAAAGGCTAATTCCCGGTGTTCTAGTTTGCAAGCTGCTGGAATACAATATACCAGAAACAGAACAGCTTTTAAAAGGAAGAATTTATTAAGTTGCCAGTTTACAGTTTTAAGGCTCTGAAAATGTCCCAATTAAAGCAAGTCTATAAAACTGTCCAAATTAAGGCACCAACAAGAGGTTACCTTCACTCAAGAAAGGCCGATGACATTCAGGGTTTCTCTCTCAACTGGAAAGTCACATGGCGAACATAGCGACATCTGCTAGCTTTCTCTCCAGGCTTCTTGTTTCATGAAGCTCACCCAAGGACGTTTTCCTTCTTCAACTCTGAAAAGTCTCTGGCTGCATGGGCTCTCATGGTTCTTGTGGCTCTCTCCAAAATGTTTCCTCTTTTAAAGGATTCCAGTAAAGCAATCAAGACCCACCTGGAATGGGTGGAGTCACATCTCCCTCTAATCAAAGGTTAATACCCACAATTGGGTGAGTCACATCTCCGTGGAGATAATCTAATCACGCTACCAACCTACAGTGCTGAACAGGGATTAAAAGAAAGGGCTGCCTCCACAAGATGGATCAGGAGTAAAACATGGTTTTTCTAGGGAACATAATCCTTTCAAACTGGCACACCTGGTTTTTAAATTCATCCATAAATTTGGAAGGACTTTCTAAGAACCTCCCTGTTTCTTACAACTGTGCCAGGGCAGCCAGAGAAAAAGGAACACGGACACACTGGTCCCCGTTTGCTCTTTTCTGAATGGGAAGCACACCCCCCTCTTTCCCTTTCTCCTCCATAGGGTGCTATGGGGCCCCACTGCAGTGTGAGCTGCTGGCTAGGTAAGGTAGAGGCAAGAGGGTGCTGGGGGGCAGGGTCTTGACTCAGGGGTCTGGAGGCACTTCAGGTCCTGGGACAGCCTTCTGGTGGGAAGGGCTACTTAAGAGGGCCGTCCATGGGGAAGGGGTCCAGACAGTCGTCCTGGACATAACATAATTCACAAGAACCCTTCCTGGCATTGTCCTGGTACAAGGCCATGAAACATAAGGAATTTCTTGCCACCTTCCTTCCTTTTGCCAAAAAGACATGTAGTTGTGAGATAGGGTTAAAGCTAACCATTCCATTCATGGGCCAACACTGGCCATCCTCCAGGCGATTCTGTGGCCAAGCAGTATTGCAGCAGAAAATACCTTTTCCCCTTTATGTTCTGTGGTGGGAAGATCATTCCAGTTTCGTAGCAGGCAGCCCAGTGCATGGTCAGCTGGAATGCTGGAAGGAAGCACCACCCATTTCTAAGAAACAGAGAGAAGAAAAAGGCGTCAGGGGTTGCCGGACAGCCATTCTGAGCTCTGATCTCTTGGCACCACAGGGCAAGGCTCCCTGCCCCTAGGCATCCTGTGGGCATCCCCTGGCACCCCTGGAGTGTTCGAAGACTCAGGAGACAAATGGCCCAGTACCATCCTGACTCCCTGAACCAACCCACTCATTTTCTGGGTGTCTGTGTTCTTAAGTTACTTTGCTCAATTGCTCCCGGTTTCAGGAACGTGACTGTTCCCACCTGCCTCACCAATACCTGGGTGAGTATTCTGTTGGGACGCCTGGGAAGCTCGCCAAGTTGGCACATAAACCTGACCATCACAGCCCACTCCTTATCAACTTGCCACCCACACACATTTCCTTAAGCTGTGCTTAGTCTCCAAATAATGATATTAACAAAATCCTACTTCCACCTAACATGACACAATGGCATAGTACCAAAAGCCTGCTCCCCCTTCCCGAGAAGAGGATGCAAATTCCTTGGGTGATGTTCAGTCTTCTGCTTGGTGACTTTGCAACTTAAATATTATGATGTATTTAACTCTTACTATTATATCTTACGTCAAATGACAAGGGGATAAGAAGGAAGCGAACAAAAATACTTCATGCACACACAGATGTATTCGTAAGGAAACAAGGATGAAGAGCTCAAAACAGCTACAGTTCTCATTTGTGTAACTGGGCGCAGGGTTGTAACTGGTATATTCATCTAATAACTACCTTCTAACAATACATTCCATGTTCCCTTTACCCTCAGCAAGCATTTCAGCTGGCCATGGTTCTTTGCCTGGTGGGGTGACCCAAACCTTCATTCCTGAAGTTTCTGGGCTGTTGGTAGTCCTGCTAGGATTGGGTTGTTGCAGTTTTCCATTGACTTTAATTACAGGGCGTGGTACTACTAAAAAACACCCTAGGGGATCTCCTGTATTCCGGGAAAACTCTTCTTTAGCTCCATTGTGTAGTTGGAGTCCTATTTCCCCTTGATTGTCAGGGTCAAGCATCTCAGCCAGTACAGTAATCCCCTTCCTTGCCTGTTGATTCAGAAGCAAGAGAAGCCCTAAGTGATCAGGTGGCAGTCTCAGCTCCCAGTTCAGTGGAATCATTGCTGTGTCTCCTGATGGGAGCACTCCTCCTTTTGGAGCTAAGACCTCTAGACCAGCAGAGCTTAAGGTTGCAGGGACAAGAAGCAAACATTTTTTTAGTGGATCACTAGGGGTGATAGTGAGTGGTGCCACTCCCATTTCCACCCCTTAATTCCTGAACCCGTGGATTCTGGCTATGGGAGAAACAGCACATAGAGTGGACGCTGATTCAAAGCCTACACAGTCTCCTGGAGAACACTGCCCCAGCCCTGCAAGGAATTGCCACCTCGTTGGCAACTTAATTGGGTCTTCAAAAGGCCACCCCGCTTTCCTATCAACCCAGCTGTCTCTGGATTATGGAGCAAATGGTAAGACCAGAGGATTCCATGAACATGTGCCCTTCCCCATACCTCATTTGCTATGAAGTGGGTTCCTTGATCAGAAGCAATGCTGTGTGGAATACCATGAAGGTGGATAAGGCATTCCATAAGTCCACAGATGGTAGTTTTGGCATAAGCTTTGCATGCAGGGAAGGCAACCCCATATCCAGAATACGTGTTTATTCCAGTTAGGAAAAATGGCTACCCCTTCTGTGATAGAAGTGGTCCAATATAACCAACCTGCCACCAGGTAGCAGGCTGAGCACCTCGGGGAATGGTGCCATATCAGGGGCTGAGTGTGGGTCTCTGCTGCTAGAAGATTGGGCACTCAGCAGTGGCTGCCAGGTCAGCCTCCGGGAGTAGAAGTCCATGTTGCTGAGCCCATGCATAACCTCCATCCCTCCCACCATGACCACTTTGTTCAGGAGCCCATTGGGCAACGGCAGGAGTGCCATTGGGGAAAGAGAATGACTTGTATCCACAAAACGAGTCATCTCATCCACTTGATTATTAAAATTCTCCTCTAGTGAGGTCATCACTTCAGTTTATCAGGGCTGCTATGACAAATACCACACAATGGATTGGCTTAAATAACGGGAACTTATTGTTTCAGTGTTTTGGAGGCATCAACATCAAGGTATTGCCAGGTCATGCTTTCTTCTGGAGTCTGTGGTGCTCTGGGATTGGCTTGCTGCAATCCTTGGGATTCTGGCTTGTAGGAGCATCTCTGCCTCTGTCACGTGGCAATGCCTCTTGCCTCCTCTGCTCCTGCTTCTGTGTCCAATGCCCGTTGCTTATAAGGACTTCAGCCATATTAGATTCTGGTCCACTTGGATTCAGTGTGGTCTCACCTCAATTGATAGCATCTTCAAAGGTCCTATTTAGAAAAGGGCTCCCAGCCCAGGAGAAACGGGTAGGACCTGACCATGCCTTTTGTGGCAGACACGGTTCAATCCCCAGCTGACACCCTTTGGTGAGTTTCACTGGGACACAAATATCTTCAGGTTTTTCACCCATTCAGGAAGGTCCATCCACCTCTCCTCTCTCCCAGACCTCCTTGTCACCACTTCCCTGATTATATTCCTCCAAGCCCCTGGCCGTCCAGTCGGACCACTGGCCACAGCCCACAAATCAGCACACTGCTGCACCTCTGGCCATTTCCTCTTCCTCACAAAATGAACAACCAGGGGCACTGCTCAAAATCCCACCCACTGGGAGGAGTTCCCCTCAACACCGTCCTTCAGGGCTGACCCAGAAAGGGGCTGCAGTGCCGCAGCTGTCCACTTTTGGGTGGTGCCTGCGTATCATGCAGAACCACCCATAAACCAGGCCTGAGTTTTCTCTTCCTCGGCCACCTGAATGTAAGGAGTTCCCCAAGAGACCATAGCTCTGGGCTGAGATAGAGAAGGTAATGGCCAGGAGTGGGGGCCACGGGCAATGGGCACAAGGAGGGCAACTGATTGCAGACCACTTCCACAAAACAATCTCATGGGACTAAAGCAAAACATGTTTATTTGGTACCAAATTTATACTTTGACTAGTGCATTTCTTAACATGATTTATGTGGACAGCTTAACTGAACACCATAAGTACATGGAACCTTGAGTAGAGGATGAGAGTTTGCAGGTTTGTCCAGAGTGATGCCCTGACAAATCCCAGAGTGTTTTGAACAGTGAATAAAAAGGTATTTGCAAAGTCCCTTTGTGGGAATGGCGAGAAGGGGGGGAAATTCAACTTCCCCAAGTGAAGAATTCTTGATATTCTCACAAGCAGTGGGGACAACCAAAGCAATAGGCTGAGCTCCCAACCTTGGAGTTTGTTCATATGAAATTGAATCCTGCAAGGGATAGGCTAAGTCACCTCCAAGAGAACGTCTTTTGTTGCTCAGATGTGGCCTCTCTCTCAACCAACACAACAAGCAAACTCACTGCCCTCCCCCTGTCTACATGGGACATGACTCCCAGGGGTGTGGACCTTCCTGGCAACGTGGGACAGAAATCCTAGAATGAGCTGAGACTCAGTATCAAGGGACTGAGAAAACCTTCTCGACCAAAAGGGGGAAGAGTGAAATGAGACAAAATAAAGTGTCAATGGCTGAAAAATTCCAAAGAGTCGAGAGGTTATCCTGGAGGTTATTCTTACATATCATATAGATATCATCTTTTTAGTTAAGATGTAATGGAGAGGCTGGAGGGAACTGCCTGAAAATGTGGAGCCGTGTTCCAGTAGCCATGTTTCTTGAAGATGATTGTTATAATGATACAGCTTTCACAATGTGACTGTGTGATTGTGAAAACCTTCTGTCTGATGCTCCTTTTATCTACCTTATCAACAGACAAGTAAAACATATGGATTAAAAACAAATAAATAATAGGGGAACAGATGTTAAAATAAATTTAGTAGATTGAAATGCTAGTGATCAATGAAAGGGAGGGGTAAGGGGTGTGGTATGCATGAATTTTTTTCAGTTTTTAAAATTTATTTTTCTGAATTGATGCAAATATTCTAAGAAATGATCATGATAATGAATAGACAACTATGTGATGATATTGTGAGTTACTGATCATATATCAAGAATGGAATGATCATATGGTAAGAATGTTTGTGTTTGTATGTTGTTACATTTAATAAATAAATAAGAGTGCTTTGAAAACTATTTTTTAATTTCTTTTGTTTGTATATACGTTATACTATACAATAAAAAAGTTTAAAAAAACATAACACCCTCATGGTTGAATAACTAGATATAGAAGCCTAGCCAAGTCAGTATAAAACCCACCCATCTCGGCATCACAAATCATCTTTTCTCTCTGTCCACCCTGCTTCCCTCACCCCAGCCATCAGTTGTCCAGCTAAGTAAATAAATGTCCACATCAAAGCCCACTTCCTGGTAACCTACCTATGAACCATATTTTGAAATATTTTTAAAAGACTTTACAAGTTGAACGTGTAACTTAAAATATGATTAAGAACCAAGACAAATATTCGTCATATCAAGAAATGAACACAGGCTACTAGCCACGAAAAGGAAAAGACTCTCAGAATGAATCACAGCGCAAATCCCAGCCATATGCCAAAAGATGGGGACAAACCTGAGAGGTGGCCCCATGGGCATGCCATCCCAGTTTGCCTATGGCTGCCTTGGGACCCATGCCACACTCCACTCAGGGACAGGACTCCTGGAGCCAGCCTGCTGCAGGGTGGCCTGAATCCACAGTCCCATCTGGAATCCCTTTCTCTAACTCCTGTGCCAACGGTCACAGGCTGGTTCCCCAGGAAGTAGACTGTGAGGGGACAGGTTGGCACTGGGAATTTTACTGGGAAGGGATATGGAGATGCTCAGGGAGCAGGTGAGAGAGAAGGGGAGAGGCAATGAGCCACCATGGAGGTCTCCGCTCTGGAGCCCGGTGGTCTCTCGGGGTTGGCCTCAGCTGGGCCACGCAGAAGCGGCTTCATGCTCATGCACTGACCACTTGGAAAGGACTGTCCCCTGAAGATGGCTGACCACGGGTGAGGGTTCTCTTCAGGCGAGGACAATTCCCAGGGAGCTGGGGGGCTCTGGAGGTCATCTGGTTGGTACACCACAGCACCCATTACATTTTGGTTTTCGGTTTTGGTTTTTTTGTTGTTGTTGTTTTGTTTTTCAGAGAATTTGGGTGGTTTGTATTTTTATTATACTGATTGCCTTATAATTATCATTTAATATACTCTACATAACCTTATTCCTTTAGAATAGCACTGTTCAATAGATACAGTGCAAGCTACATCTGTAGTCTAAAATTTTATCGTATCTACATGAAAAGTAAAAGAAACTGGTGAAACTGATTTACTAGTATGTTTTCTTATATAAATATAATATCTTACCAATTCTTTCAGGAGTTTTAGAGTATTTCCTTTTCCTGATCATCCAGTCTATCATTTTTCTCTTGTCTTTTAGGATTATTTGTTTACTTCTGTTGTGTTTTCCTGGGTTTTCTCATTCACGCTCTCCATATCCTTTCTCGACTCATCAGCAATATCTATTTTCCTTAATGCATGTGCCAGTTTGAATCTGTCATGGACCCCAGTAAAGCCATGTCCTTTACTCCTCACTCAATATTGTTAGGTGAGAGCTTCTTGATTGGAGATGTGACCTACCCAATTGTGGGTGGTAACTTTTGATTAGATGGCTTCCATGGAGATGTGTCTCCAACCATTCAAGGTGGGGTTGCTTACTGGAGCCCTTTAAGAGGGAGCCATTTTGGGAAAAGCTACAGAGCCCACACAGCCAGAGACCTTTAGAGATGAAGAAGGAAAACCCCCCCAGGGGAACTTCATGAAACAAGAAGCCAGGAGAGAAAGCTAGCAGATGTTGCCATGTTCGCCATGTGCCCTTCCAGCTGAGAGAGAAACCTGGAACTTCATCGGCCTTTCTTGAGTGAAGGTAACCCCCTGTTGGTGCCTTAATTTGGACATTTTCACAGTCTCAGAACTGTAAATTTGCAACTTAATAAATTCCCCTCTTTAAAAGCCATTCTGTTTCTGGTATATCACATTCTGGCAGCTAACAAATTAGAACAATGCTGCTTCCAATTTGCTCCAGTTTTACCATAAATTTGTTTTCCCTTACACTTCCTTCCTTACTTCTGCAACTTTGTGTGCCCTCTCATTCTGTTTTCTTGCTGTATTTCCCATGAGCTCTTATATCTATGCTTTGTGCTCTTGTTTACTGAAGCAATTGTTTCATTAATTTATTTAAATTCACAGCGGTGTGTTTACCATTTTCGCATTCTCTGCAGTTTCTTCATTTAGACCTTCTCTTTTAACCACTCATTTAAGGGAGAGGGACTGGAGTCTGCTGTCCTTGTTCCCAGTTCTGTAGCTTCCAGCTTCGGATGCCAGTGGTTTCCCCTCTAAGCATCCTTGGGCCTCAACTTAGCTCCTCCAGGACACAAGTCTGGTTCGTTCTGGCTTGCTTAGCATCTCATTGGAAGGCACATGGTGATGTCTGCTGGGTTCTGCCTGTTTATCTCACAGAAATAAAAAATATTGTAAGAGAAAACTATGAATAAGTCTACACCAACAAATTAAATAACCTAGAAGGAATGGGAAAAAATCCCTAGAGACATGCAAACTACCAAAATTGACTCAAGAAGAAATGGAACATCTGAACAGATCTAAACAAGTAAAGAGATCGAATCAGTTTCTTAGTTTGCTAAAGCTGCCAGAATGCAATATACCAGAAATCGAATGGCTTTTATAAAGGGAATTTATTAAGTTGCAAGTTTACAGTTCTAAGGCTGTGGAAATGTCCAAATTGAGGCACCAAGAAGAGGTAACTTTCACTCAAGAAAGGCTGATGCTAGCTGGAACACCTCTGTCAGCCGGGAAGGCATTCAGCTGGCATCTGCGGGGGTCTTTGACTTCTAGAAACCTCTGTCACCCGGAAAGCCACATGGCGATGTCTGCTAGCTTTCTCTCCCAGCTTGTTGTTGCATAAGGATTTCCTGGGGTGGGGAGCACTTTCCTTCTTCATCTCCAAAGGTCTCTGGCTATGTGAACTCTGTCTTTTTCCAAAATGGTTCCCTCTTAAAGGTCTCTACCAAGCAACCCCACCTTCAATGGGGGGATACATATCTCCATGGAAACCACGTAATTAAAAATTAGCATCCATGAGTAGGTGGGTCACATCTCCACGGAAACAATAAAAAAGATCCCACCCAACAATATTAAATGAGGATTACAGAACATGGTTTTTCTGGAGTACACAACAGTTTCAGACCAACACAATCAGTAATGAAAAACCTCCCAAAAAAGTAAAGACCAGGTCCAGATGGCTTCACTGGTGAATTTTACCAAACATTTAAAGAAGAATTCACATGAGCCCTTCTCAGACTTGTTCAAAAAACAGAAGAAAAGGGAGCACTTCCTAATCCTTTGTATGAAGCTAGCATTACTGTGACGCCAAAGCCACATAAGGATAGCACAAGAAAACTACAGGCTAATATCCTTTATGAATATATTGATGTAAACAGCCTCAAAAAAAAAAAATACTAGCTAACTAAGTCCAACAGCACATTAAAAGGTTCTATACGAGCCCCAGGGGGTGACAGTAGCACAACATTGTGGATGCAACTAACAGCATTAAATGTCTAGCTGGATGTGAGTAAAAGGGGAAACATTCGGTTGGATATATAACAGAATTTTAAAACCCATGGAACTGGGGAGCAAGGGTAGTTCAGTGGTAGAATTCTCGCCTGCCATGCGGGAGACCCAGGTTCTATTCCTGGCCCATGCACTTCCCCAAAACAAACAAACAAGCAAACAACAACAACAAAAAGTCAACAAATCATGCTGCAATAATGGAATACTCATAAGGAAAAAGAATGAAATGTGATCCCTGCCATACAGCATACAAAAAAAATATATGGAACTATACTACACAAACAGTGAACCCTGAGTTAAGCCATGGACTTCAGTTAATGGCCCAATTATAAAAATGTGCTACTCATCAATTGTAACAAAAGTTCCACATCAAAGCAC
>PVIY010041072.1:0-21896 GCA_004026745.1 Myrmecophaga tridactyla | reverse complement strand
CAAAATTCATTTTAACTTTGCTAGTTTTTTTAAGTTTTTTTATTTGTCGTATGCAAGTTAATCAGAGTTTTGTGGTTAGTTTAATTGTGTATATTTGTGGTTGGTTTAATTGTGTATATGCCATATGTGTAATATACTCAGAGTGTATTTTTTAAAGATATTTTTATTGAGATATCTTCACACACAGAGTCCATCTAACGTATACAATCAATGGCTCACAATACCATCACATATTTGTGTATTCATCACTATGATCATTTTTTAGAATATTTGCATTACTCCAGAAAAAGAAATAAAAAATAAAAAAGAAAGAACTTATATATCCCATACCTCTTATCCCTCCCTCTCATTGACCACTAATATTTCAATCTACCCAATTTTTTTTTACCCCTTATCTTCCCCCATATTATTTGTTTAATTTTTATCCTTATTTTTTACTCATCTGCCCATACCCTGGATAAAAGGAGCATCAAGCACAAGGTTTTCACAATCACCCGGTTATGTTGTAAAAGCTATGTAGTTATGCAGTCATCTTCAAGTATCAAAGCTACTGGAATACAGTTCAGCAGTTTCAGGTACTTCCCTCTTGCCATTCCAATACACCATAAACTAAAAAGGAGTATCTACATAATGCATAAAAATAACCTCCTGAATAATCTCTCAGCTCTGAAATCTCTCAGCCACTGAGACTTCATTTTATCTCCTTTCTCTCTTCCCCCTTTTGGTCAAGAAGGCTTTCTCAGTCGTATGATGCCAGGTGCCGGCAAATCCCCAGATTACTATCCTACGTTACTCCTGGGAGTCATGTTCCCACATAGGGGGAAGGACAGTGAATTAACCTGCTAAATTGGTTTAGAGAGAGAGGCCACATCTGAGCAACAAAAGAAGTTCTCTGTGGGTAACTCTTAGGTATAATTGTAAGCAGGCTTAGCTTCTCCTTTTTTGCTAGTCTTTTTGACATTTTGTCAGCTTTTAATTTGTTTGTTAATCTCATCTGAATGATATCACCCTAAAAAAAATGTTTTCTCATGGAGGAAATGTTAGCATTACCAAGCAGAAGTTGTCACTGCTAGATGTGATTATTTATGAGCTAAATGATTTAAACATAGTTAAAAAAAAAAAAAAACTATGAATCATGACCCTGTTTGCTTTCTCTTTTTTAAAAGAAATCTTGAAAAAAATTAAAATGTAGTTATCTTTATGATAACTTACAAGAATAGGGATATTTACTAGGTTCTTTTGATCTAGTTTTCTAGATCAAATATAGTACAACCATGTAAGAATATTTATTTGATACACTTGGTTTCTGCTAAAGAGCTTGATTTATTAGGGAATATTAAAGTACAAATTGCGCTGAATTAAAAATTACTTGCTTAGCAAGTCTGCTTGCTAATTAGTAATGACTTGGTACATTTCCAGTGTTCATCAATTCTGTAGATTATAATTTTACAGTATTAATATTTGTTGTAAGCACTTTTTTTTCTAAAAAAGTGAGGGCAGTCTTTTCTTTTAATTCAATCGGAATATGATGTTAGAACTATTTGCTCTAAAAACCATCTTACTTTTTGCAATACTGTTCTGCTTCTATGAAAAGATAAGTTTTGATAGATTCATAATCATTTTTCTTTCCTGCTGCTTGCTGAAAAAGACTTTACAGATCAGTTTGGGTTAAACCACATGCTTGACTGATGAAGAAGAGGTTCCAGGTATAAAAGGCCACAGTCATGTTGTGGGACTCACAGTGAGGGGATTAAAAAAATCAGTGGGACATTCAGATGGTTTTCATTATAATGTAGTTGAATGATTTTATAGAAACTGTGGTCTCAGCCAAAAATAAGTCCTGAGAGCAAAAAGCTGGTTGCTTGCTCTTCTAGTTTGCTAACTGCCGGAGTGTGTGATATACCAGAAACAAAACGGCTTTTAAAAGGGGGGAATTTATTAAGTTGCAAGTTTACATTCTAAGGCTGTGAAAGTGTCCCAATTAAAGCAAGTCTATAAAACTGTCCAAATTAAGGCACCAACAGGAGGTTGGTTACATTTACTCAAGAAAGGCTGATGAAGTTCATGTTTCTCTCTCAACTGGAAAAGCACATGGTGAGCATGGCAATGTCTCGTAGCTTTCTCTCCACTCTTCTTGTTTCACGAAGCTCCCCCAGGGACATTTCCCTTCTTCATCTCCAAAAGTCTCTGGCTGGGTGGGCTCTCAGCTTTTGTAGATCTCGTGGCTCTGCTGCTCTTTCCAGAAAATATTTCCTCTTTTAAGGAATTCCGGTAAACTAATCAAGACCCACCTGTAACGGGTGAAGTCACATCTCCCTCTAATCAAAGGTTAATACCCACAATAGGGCATGTGAAATCTCTGTGGAAATAATCTAATCAAATTTCCAACCTGCAGTACTGAATAGGGATTAAAAGAAAGGTCTGCCTCCATAAGATGGATCAGAATTCCAACATGGTTTTTCTAGGGTACATAATCCCTTCAAATCAGCATGCTTCCCGTGAGCTTTCTCCTTTTCTCTATCTTCTTTCTATCTATCTTTCAAATCTAGAAAAAGCACTTGTATTCTTTGTATGCTACTTCACCTTCTTTTATGTTTAATTTTGGTTAGTGGTCTTTGAGCTCAAGTGATGAAATATTCGTGAGGGTAAGGGGATTTGAAGGATAATTGCTTCTTTGTTACAGAGACTGGCACCTGAATAAGTATATATGCCTTGAATTTTGTAACAGGCTATCAGCAAGGCTTCTAATTTTACTTTGTTTAAACTCTTGTACTGATAATTATCTAATGAGTTTTTTTTTACCTGCATAGTTCTGTGTATTTATTTTATTATGGCATTTATGAACAAGGAAGTATTTTTGTCTCATTAAATTTCAATGTAAGATGGCAATTTAGGAGCAAGCATAGAAAGTGGGTTGCTGGAAAGTGATTAGCATTTTAGCTGAGGTGTTCTTTCTGTTGATCCTTTGAGCCCTAGGTTTCATTTCTTTCTTTTTTTTTTAAGTTTAATTTGTGGAATAAAATAATTTTTCAGTTTTTGTATTTTACAAATAATTAAATGATAGGATGCTTGGTAATAAATAATCACAGAAAATCTGGAAAGTAAATAAGCCAGAGAAAGAAAAAAATCATACCAGATATATACCATATCTCTATCCATTGGTTACTTTCATGGTTGCTGAACAATCTTCCTAATCTATAGTAAAATTTATGATGAATGATATTTATGATGCCCTTTATATTGTTGAAGGACTTCCACTAACACCTCCTTACCTGCTGTCCTTTTTACTTTCTCTTTCTTTGAACAGTCTAGACAGTAAAGCTTTCATTTAAAATCTGAGAGACACTTAAGTCTTCATTTCCAGCACTATTACTTGAACACTTTTTTTTTTTTATGCTGTATGGGGGGGTCACATTTCATTATTATTTTTCCATATGATTATCCTGTTATTGCGTACTATTTGCTTGATTTTTGTTTGTTTCTTTGCTTGTTTGTTTTTTTGGAAAGTGCGTAGACCGGGAATCGAACCCAGGTATCCTGCATGGCACATGAGAATTCTACCACTGAGCCACCCTTGCATCCTACTTGCACGTTTTTTGCAGCCCTTACAGATCAAAACTGTTACCCAGAACAGGAACAGAAAGATAGAAACAGAGTCCGAAGTTGAGAAAACAGCTCATTTTGTAGAATGCATTCAATTTGGGATGGCCCTCGTGCAGTGCCTGTTAGGTGAAGAGTGTTTGTACTATGTTGCCACTTGTACTCATTGGCCAGTTTACTCATTAACCAGTGGGCATCTCTGTTGGCTGGGTGGGGAAAGCAGGGTTGCTGTGCCCTGTGGTTTGTTTACATAAACACACTTTTATTAAGGAAAATATTTCAGAAAATAAATCAATGCTCTGTGGAGTGGTACTAATAGGATGTATGTGTGTTAAAATTGCACTTGGACATGTACTTTTGGTAGATTCATTTGTTGTAGTAATTTTTTTTCTACTATATTAAAGTTTATCATTGTAAGGTGTAATGACATTGAGCTAGTCAGGACGCTTTTTCTTAAAGCTGTGTGCTCCATTTCTGGCATTTGGGAAGAAGGAAGATCAAATACAGCTATGTAGGGATTGTCTGCCTCTTGGTTTATTATGGACAGGTAAGAGGTAGTGTATAAAAATAAGGATCTGGGTGGGCCACAGTGGCTCAGCAGGCAGAGTTCTCACCTGCCATGGCTTGAGACCCAGGTTCGATTCCTGGTGCTTGCCCATGTAAAAAAAAAAAAAAGAAGAAGCTTCTGGCTTTGAAACACTTTACCTATTCAAGCACTGCTAGTGGATTTCATAAGCTACTATTGTTAGTGTGTACTATTTCATAAGCTATTATTGTTAGTTTGTCTTTGTTTTCAGCAGATGTCAGTTTAATAATTTGGATACTTTCCTGGTGGGTTTGTAATAGTATAGATTATATAAGCATATCCTATTGAAAATGGTCATAATATATCCAAGCAGTGATTTGCTCTTGTTTCTAGGATAGTCATGCTATTTTTACAGGCTAATTCAAAATATGAAATTATACCATGGTGCATTTTTGTTTTTATTGTATGTAGTGTCATCTGGTGCTATTCTTGTACCCCCAGAACTTAATTGAAAAACATTACCTGCAGTTCCCAAAAGGAATTATGTTGGGAAAGGTGAAGAAATTCTTTTAATGTTGAAAAAAGGAAATAGATTTAAAATTGAGACTTTGACAATATTCTGTTTAACAAATGTTTTACAGCTCATGTTATTAATTTAAATTACTGATTATTACATGAGCCATAATTGTTTGTGCTATCAAATAGAGAAATAAACAGAGAGGTGGTATTATGACATTAGTTTCCTAAGTAACAGAGCTAATATTTGACTGGATTGAGTGTTCGTGAGACACTAAGTGAAAGTATAGTTTCCATCTAGAAATGGATAGCAGTTTACATAAAAGTTACATATAAAATTTATGATACTATAATTTTCTCTTAATGCTGCCCTATATTTTGTGTACCTCTTGATTGTGTATCATAATAGTTGTCTTACAAAAAGATTTCAACTTAAAAGTGCTTAAAATGTTAATGTTTCACATCCAGCAGAATGACTAAAATTAAAAAAACCAGCACCATCAAATGTTGGCAAGGATTATGGAGCAATCAGAAATTATGCATTCTTGAAGGGAATGTAAAATGGTACACTCACTGTGGGAAATATCTGGCAGTTTCTTAAAAATGTAAACATGTACCTACCCTATGACCAAACCCTTGCACTTTTACGTGGAAGTGATATGAAAAGATATGTTCATAGAAAGACTTGCGCAGGAACGTTTATAGCAGCTTTTATTCATCATTGCCCAAAACTGGAAACAGCCCAGTTGTCCATCAATAAGAGGATGATACAAATGAAGTAGTACTGAGCAATGAAAAGAAAAGATCTTGCTAATTTACATCATAACGTCAATGAATCTTAAAAACATTTTGCTGAGTAAAGAAGCCTTATCCCAAAGAAAAGTGTTCCTATTTGTATGATATTCTAGATCAGGATAAACTAATCTTTGATGGAAAAATCAGAACAGTGGTTGCTTCTAAGGGTGATAGAGATAGGGATAGTGAATGACTTGGAAGGGGCAAGAGATAGGGATAGTGAATGACTTGGAAGGGGCATGAGAGAACTTTCTTGGTGATGATAATCTATATCTTAATAGTGGTTTATGTTACATAGATGCATACTTTTGTCTAAAACCTAATGAATGCACAGAAGATTTGCACATTTTTGCATTTAAATTTTACCTCAAAAGAAAAAAATGTAGATAAATGTTGAGCTTCAGTTAATGATATGCGTGTGTGATATTTAGAGAAAAGTGTAATGACTTACAGTTTACTTCAAAGTACATATAAAGATAAAATAGATGAAAGACTAGATAGCTAAGTGATAAAGCAAGTAGAGTAAAATGTTCATGGTAGACTGTACATCACAGTAAGTATACAGGTGTTTACTCTAAAAAAATTGACTTTGCTGTATGTTTGAAGTTTGTTCTATAAATTATTGGAAATACTAGTGATTGGAGAACTTTTGGTGGTGTGTTCATGCAAAATGTATTGTTTTATAAACTTTATTTTGTTTTTTTTTTTTGCTTTGATGATTTTTATCCTGACTATGTATTTGAACTTGTGACTGAGAATTATACAAATCAGAGCCTTATTTGAGGAGTCATAGTATAGAGAAGTATCATTCTAACTCATCAGCACAATTATCTTTCTTTGGGATTGTCATCACAGTTTCTCTCTGTTTTTTTACAATAAGTAGAGCCAAATGACTCTAAATGATTGTTATAAATTGTATAGCTTCTCTGTTATAAATTGCATAGCTTCATGAATTCTCATGTTACTCATCTAATGCCTGTTTTTTTCTTTAATGATGGGGAAGGAGGGAACAGTAAATATTTTGAAATTTCACATGACACTGAACATGGACTTTGGAATTAAATGGACAAGAGTTGGAATCCTACTTCAGACATTTACAAACTAGTTTTTAACCCTCTGAACCTCTTTTTCCTTGTATATAAAATGGCGATGGCAACTGCTGCTTCAGTTTTATTGGAAAGATTAAATAAAAATAATACTTGTAAGGCAACTAGTGTAGTGTCTGGCATACAGTAATAGTGAATAGTGAGAGTGATGAAAGAATGGTTAAATCAATGAAAATAAACTTTAAGACGCTTCCAGGTTGTAATAAGCTTAGGTGAGAATTAGACAAATGCGTGATTAACTTTGAATGGACACTTAAGACCCAGGAACGATAACCTGAGAAATCTGTGGATTGCTGTCTAGACACATTGGATCAATATGGTGCCTCAAAAATGAGTAATGTACATTTAGTGACTAGGAAAGGAGAGAAAGTTAAAGTAGTAACATTTGTGGGTTTTTTTGGTATCCAGCATCCATTCACTTCCAGTCACAGCTTCTGATTTCCTTTTTTGGGACTCTCCCCTTTTTCTTCTTTAGAATATGTGCTTCTGGCAAAGTTGACTCAACACCTTGTTTCAGAAGTAACCCAGAATTGGCCCATTAATGCATCACATGGCACTGGTTACAGTCATCATTCAAGGTAGGTACATGATCCAAGTCCAGTCATCAGAGATGGTAAGATATAATTCTAGGGCTTTGGCTATATTGTGGAAGTCATAGGGCTATGACTGTGTGATCCTAGAACTTCTGGGGGCTGGCCAAGAATGAGCCCAATCCAGACGAAGCAGAGTTGGGACAGAGTCATGCTGATCTTGGTTTTTTATTGTTGCTTTATTTTTTTCTGTAAGCCAGTTTGAGTTGGGCTTTCTGTCATTTGTAGCTGAAAGAATCCTGTACACAGATGCTCACCCAGTATGTTTTCAAAGGGCTTCTTTACTCACGAAGTAGTTCTACAGTTGTGCTTAAATATCTCTGTGTCGCAGATGTTTAGCTTATATAGTAGTTATCTACTGGAAGTTCTGTGAAGGAAGGCATTAACTTATTCCTCCAGAAGTAACTCTTAGGAATACCTTTAGGTAGGCTGAGCTTCTCCACTACTACATAAGCTTCGACAAGAATAAGCCTCAAAATCAAGGGCTTGGCCTATTGATTTGGGTGTCCCAATCTTTGACACAGTATCAGGGGATTCCCTGATGGTAAAATTTAGTAGTTCCATATTTTTTCTCCCATCCCTCAAGGGACTTTGCCAATGCTTTTTGATTATCTGTTTAATATATTCTAATAATATAATGTATCCAGATATTACATTAAGCTGTGCAGGATTAGAGGCCCTTATTCTTATTCTGGGCTCCCTGTATTTCACTTGTTCAAATGAGCTATCCAGACAGCTCATTAATAATTTTTTAATATAGTGATTACATGTTGAGATAATTGGATATATTGTATTGAGTAAATTTCCATATTAAAATTAATATCACCTGTTTCTTCTTTCACTTTTTGATGTGACTGTTAGAAAGTTTAAAATGATACATTGCTACCTTATAGTTCTGTTGGACAGTTCTGATCCAGATGCTTAATCCCTCCATTTTTTCTCCTAGTCAACCAAGCCCACCTGTCTCAACCTAGAGAGGCATTCAGCGTGACATAGAGATTATGAGCCTAACCTCAATATTGTCTCCCCTTGAGGTATCCTGAGTAGCATACCAATAATTGGGAGTTGCCGATATATTTTTAAAATATTTTTTCAAGCATCCACTATGTGTTGGCAACATGCTAGGTGCTAAGCATAGAGCCTTGTGAACTCATCTCATCCCTGCAGAGTTCCCAGTTTTCCCCATTGTCTCTGGTAGGCTTTCTTGCAGTTTTCTTGACCTTCCTCAGGTTTCAGCTAAATCATCACATCCTCAGTGAAGCTTGCTTTGACCCTCCTTGTTAAATGCTGTACTAATGTATTATATGCTCTTATCATTTTATATATAATTGTGTGGTTGGCTAATTATAATTTTTGTTCTAGACTAAACTGTGTGAGGGCAGGCCCTGGGTCTGGCTAGCTCTGCCCCGTCACTCTGTCCCCTAGCACGTGCCTGGCACACAGCATGCTATCAAGTATTTGTTGGATGAATCCATGAATTTTCTGGTGCTTAATTTATGTACCAGATAATTATGTGCCATGCTAGTTAACTGTTAGGGGAAAACAAGATAATGTGTTTCTTTTTTTAAAATACCCACTATGTTTCACCCTTAGGTTTTCTTCATCGGGACTTAGTTTCCATAGAAATAGCATCCAAAAGAATGTCAGCATTGCTGTAATACTCTCTGGGAGATATTTGCTGTCACCCTTAGCCAAGACCCACAAATTTAAATAGATAATATATTTCTTGAGTCTGTTATCCAAAGTGTAAAAATTTAATTTGGGGAAAGTTGTTAAATATTCACTTTTTTACCTTTTTTAAAGTCCTTTCAATTAAAGTAGTTTGCTGGAAAGCAGAAGAGTTGTTAAAGTATGGGTGTTGTCCTGTTTCTACCAGGTACGCTTGTTTGCTTTAGTCTTCTTCTTTTTAACATTTTTTTATTGTATAGTATAACATATATACAACGCAAAGAAATAAAAATGCAATAGTTTTCAAAGTACTCTTCAACAATAGTTACAGACAGATCCCAGAGTTTGTCATGGGCTACCATATAATCCTCTCATATTTTTCCTTCTAGGTGCTCTAGAATATAGGAGGCTAGAGGGATTAAATATTTTTTTTATCATCACAATCGACTTTTTTCCTTTCTTTTTTTGTGAAAAATAACATAGATACAAAAAAGCTATAAATTTCAAAGCACAGCACCACAATCAGCTGCAGAACATATCTCAGACCTTGACATGGGTACAGTTCCACAATTCCAGGCTTTTACTTCTACCTACTCTAAAATATTGGAGACTAAAAGAGACATCAATCCAATGATTCAGCATTCATATTCATTTGTTAAATCCTATCTTCATTGTATAACTCCATCACCTTTGATCTTTCCATCCCTCTCTTTAGGGGTATTTGGGCTATTGCGATTCTAAATTTTTCATATTGGAAGGGTCTCTCACTAATATGGAGTAGGGAAATGGAACTATCTGATGTTCTGGAGAGGCTGGACTAGGTTTCAGGACTTATCTGGACCAGGGACCCATCTGGAGGTTATAAGTTTCTAGAAAGTTACTCTAGTACATGGAACCCTTGTGGAATCTTACCTATTGCCCTAAAATGATATTAGCTTCATTAAATAAGTTAGGTAGAGTTCCTTTTGCCTCAATTTTTTGGGAAAGTTGAAGCAGAATTGTTGTTCATTTTAGAATGTTTGATTAAATTCCCCTGTGAAGCCATCTGGCCTTGGGCTTTTCTTTGTGGGAAGATTTTTGATAACTGATTGAATCTCTTTACTTATGACTGGTTTGAGATCTTCTATTTCTTCCTGAATCAATGTAGATTGTTTGTGTGTCTCCAGGGATTTGTCCATTTTATCTAAGTTGTCTAGTTTGTTGACATATAGCTGTTCATAGTATCCTCTTATGATTTCTTTTATTTCTTCAGGGTCTGTGGTAATGCTCCCTTTCTCATTTCTGATTTTGTTTATTTGCATCCTCTCTTTTTTTCTTTGACAGTTTTACTAGTAGCCCATCAATTTTATAGATTTTCCCAAAGAACCAACTTTTGATTATACTGATTCTTTCTATGTTCTTTTGTTCTCCCATTACTTTACCTCTGCTTTAATCTTTGCTATTTTCTTCTATTTGCTTTGGGGTTAGCTTGCTCTTCCTTCTCAGGTTCCTCCAGGTGTGCTAAGTCCTCAATTTTTGCTTTCTTGTTTTTTAATATAGGCATTTAGGGCAATAAATTTTCCTCTCAGCGCAGCCTTTGTTGCATCCCATAAGTTCTAATAAGTGTATTCTCATTTTCATTCATCTCCAGATAGCAAGTGATTTCTCTAGCAATTTCTTCTTTGACCCACTGGTTGTTTAAGAGTGTGTTATTTAATCTCCATATATTTGTGAATGTTCTCATTCTTTTGTGGTTATTGAGAGCCATCTTCATCCCATTGTGATCAGAGAAAGTGCTTTGAATACTTTCAATGTCTTCAAATTTATAAAGACCTATTTTGTACCTCAGCATATGATCTATCCTGGAGACTGTTCCATGAGCACTAGAGAAGAATATGTATCCTTGTGCTTTGGGGTTCAGTGACCTATATATGTCTGTTAGGTGTAATTCATTTATTAAGTTATTTAACTTCTTTATTTTGTTGTTGATTTTCTGTCTGTTTGTTCTATCTGTAGAGGAAAATGGTGTATTAAATTCTCCTACTGTTATTGTGGAATATCGTTCGCTCCCTTCAGTTTTTTTTTTTTTTTTTTTTTTAACATGGGCAGGCACCGGGAATCGAACCCAGGCCCTCTGGCATTGCAGGCAAGCATTCTTGCCTGCTGAGCCACCGTGGCCCGCCCTCGCTCCCTTCAGTTTTGCCAATGTCTGTCTCCATGTATTTTGGAAGTCCTTGATTGGGATTGACACTTTAGTTAGTATATAGTGTCCTTCTTTGTCTCTTATGATGTCTTTACATTCAAAGTCAATTTTGTCTGATATTAGCATATTTACTCCTGCTTTCTTTTGGTTACAACTTGTGTGGTAAATCTTTTTCCATCCTTTCACTTTCAATCTATTTGTATTCTTGTGTCTAAGATGAGTCTCTTGTAAGCAGCATATAGCTGGATTGTATTTCTTAATCCATTTTGCCAACCTGTATCTTTTAATTGGTAAGTTTAGTCTGTTAACATTCAAAGTTATTACTGAAAAAGGTGTTTCTTGATTTCATCATCTTATTTTTTTTATTTTATCTATTAGATCTATATATTCTTTTCCCTCTTTCTCTTTGTATTCTTTAAATTACCATTAGTGGTACTCTTCAATTCTGTGCCCTCCTCCAGACCTCACTCTCCTGTCTTTTTTTTTTTTCAGCTGGCAGAAGTCCTTTTAGTATATCTTGTAGGGCCAGTCTCTTGTTTACAGATTCTTTCAGGACTTGTTTGTCTGTGAAAACATTCATCTCTCCCTCAGTTTTGAAGGATAGTTTGGCTGGGTACAGAATTCTTGGCTGGAAGTCTTTCTCTTTCAGGATCTTGAATATATCATACCACTACCTTCTCTCAACTAGCACCTTACCTCCAGGGTGCTAGTTGAGTAGTGTGAACTCAGTCTCATTTTGTTTCCCTTGTACGTAGCAGATTGTTTTTCTCTTGCCAGTTTCAGGATTTTCTGCTTCTCTTTTTGACATTTGACTGACTGATTAGTATGTGCCTTGGGGAAGGCCTATTTGGATTTATTCTGTTTGGAGTTTTTTGGGCTTCTTTGACTTGTATATTTATATTGGAGTTTATTGGGCTTCTTTGACTTGTATATTTATGTCCTTTATGAGGATTGGGAAATTTTGCCCCATTATATCCTCAACTACTCTTCCTAGCCTTTTACTCCTCTAAGTAAAGAGATTCAATCAGTTATCAAAAATCTTCCCACAAAGAAAAGCCCAAGGCCAGATGGCTTCACAGGGGAATTTAATCAAACATTCTAAAATGAACAATTCTGCTTCAACTTTCCCAAAAAATTGAGGCAAAAGGAACTCTACCTAACTTATTTAATGAAGCTAATATCATTTTAGGGCAATAGGTAAGATTCCACAAGGGTTCCATGTACTAGAGTAACTTTCTAGAAACTTATAACCTCCAGATGGGTCCCTGGTCCAGATAAGTCCTGAAACCTAGTCCAGCCTCTCCAGAACATCAGATAGTTCCATTTCCCTACTCCATATTTGTGAGAGACCCTTCCAATATGAAAAATTTAGAATCACAGTAGCCCAAATACCCCTAAAGAGAGGGATGGAAAGATCAAAGGTGATGGAGTTATACAATGAAGATAGGATTTAACAAATGAATATGAATGCTGAATCATTGGATTGATGTCTCTTTTAGTCTCCAATATTTTAGAGTAGGTAGAAGTAAAAGCCTGGAATTGTGGAACTGTACCCATGTCAAGGTCTGAGATATGTTCTGCAGCTGATTGTGCTGCTGTGCTTTGAAATTTATAGCTTTTTTGTATCTATGTTATTTTTCACAAAAAAAGAAAGGAAAAAAGTCGATTGTGATGATAAAAAAAATATTTAATCCCTCTAGCCTTCTATATTCTAGAGCACCTAGAAGGAAAAATATGAGAGGATTATATGGTAGCCCATGACAAACTCTGGGATCTGTCTGTAACTATTGTTGAAGAGTACTTTGAAAACTATTGCATTTTTATTTCTTTGCGTTGTATATATGTTATACTATACAATAAAAAAATGTTAAAAAGAAGAAGACTAAAGCAAACAAGCGTACCTGGTAGAAACAGGACAACACCCATACTTTAACAACTCTTCTGCTTTCCAGCAAACTACTTTAATTGAAAGGACTTTAAAAAAGGTAAAAAAGTGAATATTTAACAACTTTCCCCAAATTAAATTTTTACACTTTGGATAACAGACTCAAGAAATATATTATCTATTTAAATTTGTGGGTCTTGGCTAAGGGTGACAGCAAATATCTCCCAGAGAGTATTACAGCAATGCTGACATTCTTTTGGATGCTATTTCTATGGAAACTAAGTCCCGATGAAGAAAACCTAAGGGTGAAACATAGTGGGTATTTTAAAAAAAGAAACACATTATCTTGTTTTCCCCTAACAGTTAACTAGCATGGCACATAATTATCTGGTACATAAATTAAGCACCAGAAAATTCATGGATTCATCCAACAAATACTTGATAGCATGCTGTGTGCCAGGCACGTGCTAGGGGACAGAGTGACGGGGCAGAGCTAGCCAGACCCAGGGCCTGCCCTCACACAGTTTAGTCTAGAACAAAAATTATAATTAGCCAACCACACAATTATATATAAAATGATAAGAGCATATAATACATTAGTACAGCATTTAACAAGGAGGGTCAAAGCAAGCTTCACTGAGGATGTGATGATTTAGCTGAAACCTGAGGAAGGTCAAGAAAACTGCAAGAAAGCCTACCAGAGACAATGGGGAAAACTGGGAACTCTGCAGGGATGAGATGAGTTCACAAGGCTCTATGCTTAGCACCTAGCATGTTGCCAACACATAGTGGATGCTTGAAAAAATATTTTAAAAATATATCGGCAACTCCCAATTATTGGTATGCTACTCAGGATACCTCAAGGGGAGACAATATTGAGGTTAGGCTCATAATCTCTATGTCACGCTGAATGCCTCTCTAGGTTGAGACAGGTGGGCTTGGTTGACTAGGAGAAAAAATGGAGGGATTAAGCATCTGGATCAGAACTGTCCAACAGAACTATAAGGTAGCAATGTATCATTTTAAACTTTCTAACAGTCACATCAAAAAGTGAAAGAAGAAACAGGTGATATTAATTTTAATATGGAAATTTACTCAATACAATATATCCAATTATCTCAACATGTAATCACTATATTAAAAAATTATTAATGAGCTGTCTGGATAGCTCATTTGAACAAGTGAAATACAGGGAGCCCAGAATAAGAATAAGGGCCTCTAATCCTGCACAGCTTAATGTAATATCTGGATACATTATATTATTAGAATATATTAAACAGATAATCAAAAAGCATTGGCAAAGTCCCTTGAGGGATGGGAGAAAAAATATGGAACTACTAAATTTTACCATCAGGGAATCCCCTGATACTGTGTCAAAGATTGGGACACCCAAATCAATAGGCCAAGCCCTTGATTTTGAGGCTTATTCTTGTCGAAGCTTATGTAGTAGTGGAGAAGCTCAGCCTACCTAAAGGTATTCCTAAGAGTTACTTCTGGAGGAATAAGTTAATGCCTTCCTTCACAGAACTTCCAGTAGATAACTACTATATAAGCTAAACATCTGCGACACAGAGATATTTAAGCACAACTGTAGAACTACTTCGTGAGTAAAGAAGCCCTTTGAAAACATACTGGGTGAGCATCTGTGTACAGGATTCTTTCAGCTACAAATGACAGAAAGCCCAACTCAAACTGGCTTACAGAAAAAAATAAAGCAACAATAAAAAACCAAGATCAGCATGACTCTGTCCCAACTCTGCTTCGTCTGGATTGGGCTCATTCTTGGCCAGCCCCCAGAAGTTCTAGGGTCACACAGTCATAGCCCTATGACTTCCACAATATAGCCAAAGCCCTAGAATTATATCTTACCATCTCTGATGACTGGACTTGGATCATGTACCTACCTTGAATGATGACTGTAACCAGTGCCATGTGATGCATTAATGGGCCAATTCTGGGTTACTTCTGAAACAAGGTGTTGAGTCAACTTTGCCAGAAGCACATATTCTAAAGAAGAAAAAGGGGAGAGTCCCAAAAAAGGAAATCAGAAGCTGTGACTGGAAGTGAATGGATGCTGGATACCAAAAAAACCCACAAATGTTACTACTTTAACTTTCTCTCCTTTCCTAGTCACTAAATGTACATTACTCATTTTTGAGGCACCATATTGATCCAATGTGTCTAGACAGCAATCCACAGATTTCTCAGGTTATCGTTCCTGGGTCTTAAGTGTCCATTCAAAGTTAATCACGCATTTGTCTAATTCTCACCTAAGCTTATTACAACCTGGAAGCGTCTTAAAGTTTATTTTCATTGATTTAACCATTCTTTCATCACTCTCACTATTCACTATTACTGTATGCCAGACACTACACTAGTTGCCTTACAAGTATTATTTTTATTTAATCTTTCCAATAAAACTGAAGCAGCAGTTGCCATCGCCATTTTATATACAAGGAAAAAGAGGTTCAGAGGGTTAAAAACTAGTTTGTAAATGTCTGAAGTAGGATTCCAACTCTTGTCCATTTAATTCCAAAGTCCATGTTCAGTGTCATGTGAAATTTCAAAATATTTACTGTTCCCTCCTTCCCCATCATTAAAGAAAAAAACAGGCATTAGATGAGTAACATGAGAATTCATGAAGCTATGCAATTTATAACAGAGAAGCTATACAATTTATAACAATCATTTAGAGTCATTTGGCTCTACTTATTGTAAAAAAACAGAGAGAAACTGTGATGACAATCCCAAAGAAAGATAATTGTGCTGATGAGTTAGAATGATACTTCTCTATACTATGACTCCTCAAATAAGGCTCTGATTTGTATAATTCTCAGTCACAAGTTCAAATACATAGTCAGGATAAAAATCATCAAAGCAAAAAAAAAAAACAAAATAAAGTTTATAAAACAATACATTTTGCATGAACACACCACCAAAAGTTCTCCAATCACTAGTATTTCCAATAATTTATAGAACAAACTTCAAACATACAGCAAAGTCAATTTTTTTAGAGTAAACACCTGTATACTTACTGTGATGTACAGTCTACCATGAACATTTTACTCTACTTGCTTTATCACTTAGCTATCTAGTCTTTCATCTATTTTATCTTTATATGTACTTTGAAGTAAACTGTAAGTCATTACACTTTTCTCTAAATATCACACACGCATATCATTAACTGAAGCTCAACATTTATCTACATTTTTTTCTTTTGAGGTAAAATTTAAATGCAAAAATGTGCAAATCTTCTGTGCATTCATTAGGTTTTAGACAAAAGTATGCATCTATGTAACATAAACCACTATTAAGATATAGATTATCATCACCAAGAAAGTTCTCTCATGCCCCTTCCAAGTCATTCACTATCCCTATCTCTTGCCCCTTCCAAGTCATTCACTATCCCTATCTCTATCACCCTTAGAAGCAACCACTGTTCTGATTTTTCCATCAAAGATTAGTTTATCCTGATCTAGAATATCATACAAATAGGAACACTTTTCTTTGGGATAAGGCTTCTTTACTCAGCAAAATGTTTTTAAGATTCATTGACGTTATGATGTAAATTAGCAAGATCTTTTCTTTTCATTGCTCAGTACTACTTCATTTGTATCATCCTCTTATTGATGGACAACTGGGCTGTTTCCAGTTTTGGGCAATGATGAATAAAAGCTGCTATAAACGTTCCTGCGCAAGTCTTTCTATGAACATATCTTTTCATATCACTTCCACGTAAAAGTGCAAGGGTTTGGTCATAGGGTAGGTACATGTTTACATTTTTAAGAAACTGCCAGATATTTCCCACAGTGAGTGTACCATTTTACATTCCCTTCAAGAATGCATAATTTCTGATTGCTCCATAATCCTTGCCAACATTTGATGGTGCTGGTTTTTTTAATTTTAGTCATTCTGCTGGATGTGAAACATTAACATTTTAAGCACTTTTAAGTTGAAATCTTTTTGTAAGACAACTATTATGATACACAATCAAGAGGTACACAAAATATAGGGCAGCATTAAGAGAAAATTATAGTATCATAAATTTTATATGTAACTTTTATGTAAACTGCTATCCATTTCTAGATGGAAACTATACTTTCACTTAGTGTCTCACGAACACTCAATCCAGTCAAATATTAGCTCTGTTACTTAGGAAACTAATGTCATAATACCACCTCTCTGTTTATTTCTCTATTTGATAGCACAAACAATTATGGCTCATGTAATAATCAGTAATTTAAATTAATAACATGAGCTGTAAAACATTTGTTAAACAGAATATTGTCAAAGTCTCAATTTTAAATCTATTTCCTTTTTTCAACATTAAAAGAATTTCTTCACCTTTCCCAACATAATTCCTTTTGGGAACTGCAGGTAATGTTTTTCAATTAAGTTCTGGGGGTACAAGAATAGCACCAGATGACACTACATACAATAAAAACAAAAATGCACCATGGTATAATTTCATATTTTGAATTAGCCTGTAAAAATAGCATGACTATCCTAGAAACAAGAGCAAATCACTGCTTGGATATATTATGACCATTTTCAATAGGATATGCTTATATAATCTATACTATTACAAACCCACCAGGAAAGTATCCAAATTATTAAACTGACATCTGCTGAAAACAAAGACAAACTAACAATAATAGCTTATGAAATAGTACACACTAACAATAGTAGCTTATGAAATCCACTAGCAGTGCTTGAATAGGTAAAGTGTTTCAAAGCCAGAAGCTTCTTCTTTTTTTTTTTTTTACATGGGCAAGCACCAGGAATCGAACCTGGGTCTCAAGCCATGGCAGGTGAGAACTCTGCCTGCTGAGCCACTGTGGCCCACCCAGATCCTTATTTTTATACACTACCTCTTACCTGTCCATAATAAACCAAGAGGCAGACAATCCCTACATAGCTGTATTTGATCTTCCTTCTTCCCAAATGCCAGAAATGGAGCACACAGCTTTAAGAAAAAGCGTCCTGACTAGCTCAATGTCATTACACCTTACAATGATAAACTTTAATATAGTAGAAAAAAAGTTACTACAATGAATGAATCTACCAAAAGTACATGTCCAAGTGCAATTTTAACACACATACATCCTATTAGTACCAGTCCACAGAGCATTGATTTATTTTCTGAAATATTTTCCTTAATAAAAGTGTGTTTATGTAAACAAACCACAGGGCACAGCAACCCTGCTTTCCCCACCCAGCCAACAGAGATGCCCACTGGTTAATGAGTAAACTGGCCAATGAGTACAAGTGGCAACATAGTACAAACACTCTTCACCTAACAGGCACTGCACAAGGGCCATCCCAAATTGAATGCATTCTACAAAATGAGCTGTTTTCTCAACTTCGGACTCTGTTTCTATCTTTCTGTTCCTGTTCTGGGTAACAGTTTTGATCTGTAAGGGCTGCAAAAAACGTGCAAGTAGGATGCAAGGGTGGTTCAGTGGTAGAATTCTCATGTGCCATGCAGGATACCTGGGTTCGATTCCCGGTCTACGCACTTTCCAAAAAAACAAACAAGCAAAGCAAACAAACAAAAATCAAGCAAATAGTACGCAATAACAGGATAATCATATGGAAAAATAATAATGAAATGTGACCCCACCATACAGCATAAAAAAAAAAAGTGTTCAAGTAATAGTGCTGGAAATGAAGACTTAAGTGTCTCTCAGATTTTAAATGAAAGCTTTACTGTCTAGACTGTTCAAAGAAAGAGAAAGTAAAAAGGACAGCAGGTAAGGAGGTGTTAGTGGAAGTCCTTCAACAATATAAAGGGCATCATAAATATCATTCATCATAAATTTTACTATAGATTAGGAAGATTGTTCAGCAACCATGAAAGTAACCAATGGATAGAGATATGGTATATATCTGGTATGATTTTTTTCTTTCTCTGGCTTATTTACTTTCCAGATTTTCTGTGATTATTTATTACCAAGCATCCTATCATTTAATTATTTGTAAAATACAAAAACTGAAAAATTATTTTATTCCACAAATTAAACTTAAAAAAAAAATAGAAAGAAATGAAACCTAGGGCTCAAAGGATCAACAGAAAGAACACCTCAGCTAAAATGCTAATCACTTTCCAGCAACCCACTTTCTATGCTTGCTCCTAAATTGCCATCTTACATTGAAATTTAATGAGACAAAAATACTTCCTTGTTCATAAATGCCATAATAAAATAAATACACAGAACTATGCAGGTTAAAAAAAACCTCATTAGATAATTATCAGTACAAGAGTTTAAACAAAGTAAAATTAGAAGCCTTGCTGATAGCCTGTTACAAAATTCAAGGCATATATACTTATTCAGGTGCCAGTCTCTGTAACAAAGAAGCAATTATCCTTCAAATCCCCTTACCCTCACGAATATTTCATCACTTGAGCTCAAAGACCACTAACCAAAATTAAACATAAAAGAAGGTGAAGTAGCATACAAAGAATACAAGTGCTTTTTCTAGATTTGAAAGATAGATAGAAAGAAGATAGAGAAAAGGAGAAAGCTCACGGGAAGCATGCTGATTTGAAGGGATTATGTACCCTAGAAAAACCATGTTGGAATTCTGATCCATCTTATGGAGGCAGCCCTTTCTTTTAATCCCTATTCAGTACTGCAGGTTGGAAATTTGATTAGATTATTTCCACAGAGATTTCACATGCCCTATTGTGGGTATTAACCTTTGATTAGAGGGAGATGTGACTTCACCCGTTACAGGTGGGTCTTGATTAGTTTACCGGAATTCCTTAAAAGAGGAAATATTTTCTGGAAAGAGCAGCAGAGCCACGAGATCTACAAAAGCTGAGAGCCCACCCAGCCAGAGACTTTTGGAGATGAAGAAGGGAAATGTCCCTGGGGGAGCTTCGTGAAACAAGAAGAGTGGAGAGAAAGCTACGAGACATTGCCATGCTCACCATGTGCTTTTCCAGTTGAGAGAGAAACATGAACTTCATCAGCCTTTCTTGAGTAAATGTAACCAACCTCCTGTTGGTGCCTTAATTTGGACAGTTTTATAGACTTGCTTTAATTGGGACACTTTCACAGCCTTAGAATGTAAACTTGCAACTTAATAAATTCCCCCCTTTTAAAAGCCGTTTTGTTTCTGGTATATCACACACTCCGGCAGTTAGCAAACTAGAAGAGCAAGCAACCAGCTTTTTGCTCTCAGGACTTATTTTTGGCTGAGACCACAGTTTCTATAAAATCATTCAACTACATTATAATGAAAACCATCTGAATGTCCCACTGATTTTTTTAATCCCCTCACTGTGAGTCCCACAACATGACTGTGGCCTTTTATACCTGGAACCTCTTCTTCATCAGTCAAGCATGTGGTTTAACCCAAACTGATCTGTAAAGTCTTTTTCAGCAAGCAGCAGGAAAGAAAAATGATTATGAATCTATCAAAACTTATCTTTTCATAGAAGCAGAACAGTATTGCAAAAAGTAAGATGGTTTTTAGAGCAAATAGTTCTAACATCATATTCCGATTGAATTAAAAGAAAAGACTGCCCTCACTTTTTTAGAAAAAAAAGTGCTTACAACAAATATTAATACTGTAAAATTATAATCTACAGAATTGATGAACACTGGAAATGTACCAAGTCATTACTAATTAGCAAGCAGACTTGCTAAGCAAGTAATTTTTAATTCAGCGCAATTTGTACTTTAATATTCCCTAATAAATCAAGCTCTTTAGCAGAAACCAAGTGTATCAAATAAATATTCTTACATGGTTGTACTATATTTGATCTAGAAAACTAGATCAAAAGAACCTAGTAAATATCCCTATTCTTGTAAGTTATCATAAAGATAACTACATTTTAATTTTTTTCAAGATTTCTTTTAAAAAAGAGAAAGCAAACAGGGTCATGATTCATAGTTTTTTTTTTTTTTTAACTATGTTTAAATCATTTAGCTCATAAATAATCACATCTAGCAGTGACAACTTCTGCTTGGTAATGCTAACATTTCCTCCATGAGAAAACATTTTTTTTAGGGTGATATCATTCAGATGAGATTAACAAACAAATTAAAAGCTGACAAAATGTCAAAAAGACTAGCAAAAAAGGAGAAGCTAAGCCTGCTTACAATTATACCTAAGAGTTACCCACAGAGAACTTCTTTTGTTGCTCAGATGTGGCCTCTCTCTCTAAACCAATTTAGCAGGTTAATTCACTGTCCTTCCCCCTATGTGGGAACATGACTCCCAGGAGTAACGTAGGATAGTAATCTGGGGATTTGCCGGCACCTGGCATCATACGACTGAGAAAGCCTTCTTGACCAAAAGGGGGAAGAGAGAAAGGAGATAAAATGAAGTCTCAGTGGCTGAGAGATTTCAGAGCTGAGAGATTATTCAGGAGGTTATTTTTATGCATTATGTAGATACTCCTTTTTAGTTTATGGTGTATTGGAATGGCAAGAGGGAAGTACCTGAAACTGCTGAACTGTATTCCAGTAGCTTTGATACTTGAAGATGACTGCATAACTACATAGCTTTTACAACATAACCGGGTGATTGTGAAAACCTTGTGCTTGATGCTCCTTTTATCCAGGGTATGGGCAGATGAGTAAAAAATAAGGATAAAAATTAAACAAATAATATGGGGGAAGATAAGGGGTAAAAAAAAATTGGGTAGATTGAAATATTAGTGGTCAATGAGAGGGAGGGATAAGAGGTATGGGATATATAAGTTCTTTCTTTTTTATTTTTTATTTCTTTTTCTGGAGTAATGCAAATATTCTAAAAAATGATCATAGTGATGAATACACAAATATGTGATGGTATTGTGAGCCATTGATTGTATACGTTAGATGGACTCTGTGTGTGAAGATATCTCAATAAAAATATCTTTAAAAAATACACTCTGAGTATATTACACATATGGCATATACACAATTAAACCAACCACAAATATACACAATTAAACTAACCACAAAACTCTGATTAACTTGCATACGACAAATAAAAAAACTTAAAAAAACTAGCAAAGTTAAAATGAATTTTG
>PVIY010041071.1:0-21913 GCA_004026745.1 Myrmecophaga tridactyla | reverse complement strand
TACTCTGGGATGTATTGGGGCATCACATTAACCTGTACAAACCCACAAGACACTCCCTATTCAAGATTCCATGTAATTATGGTGTTCAAATAAACTGACCATAAGTTAAATTAGATAATGCACTACCCAAAATATAAATTTTGCCCCAAATACACTTCTCTCCCTTTGGTCTCACACAGAAGTTGAAGTTTCAAAATATGAACCACATCATCCTTTACCCTGTGTTCTGATTTACCTTAGAGACTGTAGCATTTTGACGCTGGCTGCTGGCAATCCTTGGGTTTCCTTGGCTTGTGTCTCTGCTTCTTATCTCAAGGCAGTGTCCTCTCCTTCCATTTTCCCTTCTGGTTTCCACTGACTTCCATCTTCTGGCATCTCCCTGTGGCTCTCTCTGACTTCTGGCTTCCAGTCTCCACTCTTTATAAGGCCTCCAGTAAAACAGACGCTGCACCTTAACTAAAAGCAACATCTTCAAGAGATTCTATTTACAATAAATTCATCCCCACAGAAATATGGATTAATATTAAGATATTAATATTAATATTAAGATATTAATATTAATATTGTGTTGGACTATATAATTCACCTACCACAGAAGTTTTTTTTTTAAAGGCTAATTTGGGGAAAATAAAGAAAAGATGAATTAGAATACCATACTGCAATAGCTTGAAAAACAGCAGAGAAGAAATTTGAGTGAAAGTATCCAAACTATCTATCTAGAAGGTAATGATATAAAATTTGCTTTTATAAAATCAATGTTCAGCACTTAAACATTTAAATATATACTAGATGAGTTGAAGGATAATTTATTTTTAGTATCAAGTACCAGGATATTAGATTGTTTTCCTGTATTTTTAGGAAATCTATTTGACACATAAACAAAAGTTCAGTACTTCATCTGTATGAGATACATACTGGTCAAACATTTATCAACAGGAATACTAACATGCATCCTCCTATTTCAGAGGATTGTTATAGTATTCATATTTGATTATGCATTTTATTAAAAAAATGCTTTCATTATCAGTTGTCATCAAAGTGTTTGTAGCCAAACCTTTAGTTAGATACGCTTAATTTAGAATGGATTAGAACCTGAATATAAAGATAATATAATAAAGACAACTTTAGTCAAGTTTTCTCTTCAAAAAAACAAAACAAAACAAACAAACCCCCAATAGGAGGAGTTAACAAAGCAACTAACAAGCAACCAAACCCAGAAAACAGAAAACAAAATACAAAAAAGAGGGAAGAGAACCTTTATATTCAATGAAATAAGGAAGCAAACGCAACCCGAATCATCATCTATTAAGCTCACCTCCAAATTATGAAAATGTGAGACCAAAATAAACATAAATGTGAAAGCTGGCATGAACTTTTCAAACCCCATGCTCAGAGCAGCTGTCCCTATCAGTTGGTGTCCAGGACTGAAAGATAAGTCTAAAGCTACTCTGTCCCCCAACTGGTGGGCCTTTACACAACTTCTCCATCTTGCCTGGAAGAAGCAGGTTGCTTTAGGCGGTTGCTGTAGGCAGATCCTTTCTCTTTGTTTATATTTTAGCAAAGATATCTCTTTATTGGCCTACATTTGCTATCATTACTACAGTAGCACACCAATTCACCTCCATCATTCTCTAACTCAAAATCCTATTTTACTTTTATCTAGGGACTAAACATTTCTAAAAGTATCTTATTTATTTATTTGTATTGGTGCTTATTGTCCTTGTCTTCTATCAGAATGTAAGTCTCAAGAGGTTAGGCACTTGAATATTTTCCAAACCTAGATGATCACCTGATACACTGACACCCAACAAAATAATTTTGAGTAAGTTATTAATGTTTAAAATCATATGAACTTGGGAGAGAGTGTGTAGTGGGACAAATGAAGATATTCCTGTTGTAACTGATTTTGATACTACAGAATATTAGGGAAGTAGAGGTAAAGAAGTCACACTGCTTTGCCATTTCTGTTTTTCTGCAGCTGGATTTAATGATCCAGGAAAATTGTGAGAGGTAATGTCTAAAGACTAGGGTGGGAGGGTGCAGTGATCACCAGATTGTGACAAAGAGAGCCTAGGATTGAAGGGCTTTGCCATATTGATTGTCTTGATATGTAAAAACTGAGGTGAGAGTTGTTTCAAGGAAGAAAGATTTTGGGAGAAACTTCTGTGACAAAACACCTGAAACAAGGCTGTTGAATCTTCCACTTTCCCCACCATGCTTCTCCACCATTATTCCTCAAAACATAATTCATTCAAAGATGAATAATAATAAAAAAAAAGGAAGCAGCACTTAACACACTGATAAAGTGAAACAAACAAACAAGCAAGCAAAGAAATAGAAAAGTATATTAATTAAATACAAAATGTATATCATATGGAAAATATTCAAAGGAATCAGTAGAGAATTCAGTTAAATGGCTTACCAATTCTCAATAAAATTATAGTCAACATGAGAACTTAAACAAGAAATAAGCATAATAGTTAAAACTGTTAAGAACTTAGTGGACAGAATAGAGGGAAGCACGGAAAATCACAAATGGAAAATAAGAAAAGTATAAAAGTGACTTAAAGAGAAAAGTAGATGGGGAAAAAAGTCAAAGAACATATAATATAATATAGACTTAAATGTTCTTCCCTAAGGGAAGAACAGAACAAATGGAATTGAAAATATAATTCAAATCTACAATGTATTTCTTTAAGGGAAACACAACAATTCTTAAACATGGAAAACCTTAGGAAATATAACAGTCACAAACTTTTCTTGAAATAAAACAGAACTACCCCCCTACCAAAAAAAAAAAAAAGAGAGAAAAACGAAACCAAGGGACAAGTCAGTATAGCTCTACAAATCACAAATTAAAATTAAAATAAAATACTCAGGAATAAAAGAATCAGTAAAGGGCTGGTGAAGAAACCTAAACCTTGACAATAATAAGATCTCTTTCAAAAACATGAGAGATGGGAAGTGGAAGGAAATTTAAATGTGTGAATTTTCTCATTTTTTTGGTCAGGAAGAAAATAGATATTCTAGTTAATAATGGAAATATAATGACTCCAAAATCTCAATGGTTTTTATGGTCTGTTTCTTCTTTAGAAAGATTTTTGAGGATTTATTTTCCAGAATGGTAAAGAAGCAATTATCTGAAATTCAGCAATTAAATTAACTTTGTTCCTATAAACTTTTCTTCTTTAAAATTCAGGAATATCATATTTGATATTTTTCTTTGAAATAGAGTGTCTGTCATAAACCATTTTGTATATTCCTAAACTTTCTATCCATCATTTAGTCTGTATAAATGCTTAAACTCATTGGGTGTAAAGAATTATATAAATGATGCTGGCTTCTGCTAGGTGAATGATGCTTTTTATTTAGTTTCTGCTTTGATCACTTTGTTATAAGCCAACATTTTTTTAAAAGTTCTAATTAAGAAAGTTTCACATCTAAATGATTCTCCCATATGTAGTTATTTTTTTTGTGAAAAATCTGATGTCAATAATCCACCATGGGCTAGAATGTTCCTTATAATGTTCTGTGGAATTGCCTCTAATATCAAGGTATCCAATAGTTTGATGATAAGTGTGCAGCAAATTGCTGTATGTTGTGTTGTGGTAACAGGCTCAGGCACAGAAGAAACTCTCAGCAAATGACTGAGAGCAAATGACTCTCATTCTGCAGCTTTACTACTTACCCAGCACAAAATGTCCAAATGAGCAGGGGAAGACATGCCATTGTCCCTGTTCTCCCTGGGAGTCCAACTGCTCAGGTCAGAGTTGGTGGATGGTAGCTCCTCACACCTGACTTAATAGTGTTGGAGAGGAGAGACAAATTTGTGCTGCCCAAGGTGAGGTATTTATAAAACTCAGGGGGAGGAGGCCCTGCCAGTGAGAATTCCCACCCTTAGAAGCAGCTGGGGAAGCCTGTTCCAGTTTCCAGGTTCAAGGTATTGTCAGGCTTTTTCATTAGACATAAAATCTCCCCCAGGCTGCAGAATTGAAACATATCAAAACATCTGCACTCATGGAAAAGGAGTTTCCCTAATTTCCCCAGCAGTAAGTATACTTGTGATGTTATCCCACATGTAGTAATATTATTGAACTATGCTCTACTTGGTGTTTGTCATGGTGATTTTTGTATTCTTATTAATTTTTTAAGTTGTTTCACAAAAGACTGAAATAACTTATAATAAAATATGTTCTATATGTAGTTAAGTTAAGGAAATGTTCTAAAATATCTACTTGGGAGAATGGACATCCTGATGGTATGTAAAGACAGTGGGATAAAATGCAGGCTATTCTGCACTTGCTTCCACATATCTCTAATGTGTGAATATGGGCATTGTTAAAGGCACAGTCTTGGTCAAAAAAAAATCAGTAAGTTTTAAATCATTATGCAAACATATGCTGATAAACTAACAAAAGTTTTTAATATATCTGTGTGATTTTTATGATCAATAATGCATTTTTCTCTCACTGAAAATCTTTTAGAAATTCATTTTCTAAAATAAGATTGATACCTGTTAAAGGATTAGTGTCCAAAACTAGGGTACTTTGTGACCTGATTATAACTTTCCTTTCCAACTCTGCTTCCATTCATTATTCCTTTATGTGAAGTCTCAGCTCTAAGCAGGTTTGCTCAAGTGTTGAACAAGCACTTAACGAGGGCACCAACTCTGTCTGGTCCTATGGCAGTTTTGGAGGAAGTAAAGACATGAATAAGATTCAGGCTCTGTCCTTCAGTATGTCACAGTCTAGTGGGAAAGGCAAACATACAGCTAATTATAATTACAGTATGCTAAATGATAAAATAAAAATATGAATAAGGTACTGTGGGAACTGTGGTAGCAATTAATTCTGCTTAGAGGTGGTACAAAGAGGACATGACTAGAAATGAGATTGAAAACTCTATAAATTTAGTATAATAGGGATAATATTTTTAGATCTTCCATAAAGCTAAGCCTTTTTTTATCTTCCTTCACACTCCCTGCCAGGGAAGTGTGCAAAATGAATGTTAGCTTGAGGAGAAGAATACGGCATTACAGAAGCTTTTCTCAGATGGAAAAAGGAAGATGAAAGCCTGCTCCTTCCATTTTCCAGGAGAATGAGGAAAGGAAATGACACAGGAAACCAAGGAGAACAGAGAACAGATTTAATACACCCTAGGTCCAGAACTGATCTGGAGGTTGGAGGGCTGTAAAACATCCACAGGAGTATGGAATTTCCTGAAGTCATCAGGTTCATGACATACTGTGAAGGCATAGTTGTCAGCCTCCTAGCCCTGGGAGAAGCCTGATATTTGGCTTTGTGCCACTTTCAAGGTGTTGTCACAGCAGTAGAGAACCTTTGGAAGAAGGAAGTGGCAAAATATATAACTTGAGGGAGACCTCCAGATTCCCCGTGTTCTATTCATGGTATATGGGAGTCCTAGAAGTTCCTGGTGCTCCACTAACAGGTAATGGAGGGGATGAGAGAACCTGCCAATAGGCAGAGACGTAGGTCAGAAGACAAGACACAACTCTGACCACAGGCTGGGGACTTGTGGGAAAGATTTGAGCAATTACATAAGATAAAGTAGCTGAGTTCTTCCTTGAGTTTAGTTTATAAATTTGTGAGCTTACTACATAAATGTGGGGCAAGATACTAAAAAAGTGTAGGCTTTCTTATGGTTCTTGAACATCCTCCAATTGAAAATGAGAGGTCTGAAAAGATTTTAACTGAGCACCTGTTAAGTTGGTGTTTTAAGCATATCCTCTTTTTTTGGGAGAATAGGGATGAATAGTAAAGGCAAGGGGACTAGGAGAAAGACAAAGACTGTGAAATAAGGTAGGAACCTGTAAAAATAATCTAGAAAAAAAATTAGACCCTTAAATAGAGCAGTTAGAGAATGGAAAGAAGGTGATAGAATTTTTGACTAATGAGATGTTCCAGGGAAGTACCTGTGTGGGAGGTGTTTATAGATAGGAAGAAAAAGCCTAAAAATGGTTTGGGTTTTTATTTTGGCTATCTGGATAAATAGGGTTATAATTAATTAATGGAAATAAAGGAGGTTAGGTAGGGTTTGGTGGAAAGGCAATTTGCTATGTTTGAGGCACAAGGTGTTTAAAGCACCTGTGAGGTATTTAATTAGAAACAGTCAAGATGCACTACTGGTCAGGAGCAATTAATTCATTAACTGATTGATTAAACAATTATTTTAAAAGCACACCTTATGTATCAGGTACTCAGACACTACTCATATCACAGTGAGTAAAATAAATAGGGTTACTTTGTGTTCAAATTTGTGAGTAAAAATCATTGGAATTTAAGCCATAATGATGATGTAAAACATTATCAAGTGATCATATATAAAAAAATACTAAATCACAAACTGTAAGAAAAGCTATATGGAAAATAATAGGAAGCAATATGTGTAGATAAGAGGAAGAACTAATCTAGTTCAATCGGTTTGAGAAGGATTCATTGCAATATGTAAAATCACTTACCTGAGGTCTGAAGAATACATGCAGATAAACCAGGTGATGCGTGTGTGTGTATGTGTATGTGAGCATGTGTGTGTCTGTATGAGAGAGAGAGAGAGAGAGAGAGAGAGAGAGAGAGACCTTCCAAGAAGGGAGGATGGAATAATTGCAAGGGCTCTATGGCAGGGGCATAAAGCATACTTGAGAAACTAAAAGCAGCCTCTTTTGGCTGAAGTGCAGAGAAAAATGGAGAAACTGGTAAAAGTTAAGGTGGAGAGCCCTTCTTCATATAATGGTAGAAGAGCTTGTATGACACCAAATCTCCTGTATATAAACTGGAGAAAACAGACAAGTACCAACAACTACTTGAAGGTGTTACAGAGCAACCAAAAGAAGGCAGAAATTGGCAGGGAGTTGAGCCTTGAAAGAAGGGAACTTCACGAGGTAAAATTTTTGCTTGAGGACCCCCCTAGTCTGCATGGTATGGGTGACTACAATTCAAGCAGAAAAGCACAATCTAACTGGAGTCAGAGAAGAAAGATAAAATAATCTGGGGAAGCTGGAAAGTGAGGAAGGAAAAGATACAGAAAAAGACGAATATCTAAAGAAATAGTGACCCCAACTTTGCTAAATGTGATGAAATTATAAACCCATAGCTCCCAGTGACTAAGTGAAACTTAATCAGGATAAATACAAAGAAAACTATTCTTAAACACATCAAAAACAAACTGTTGAACACCAAAGAGAAAAAAAAATTCAAAGCAGCCAGAGGAAAATGATATATTACCTACAGAGGAATAAGAATAGAAGTGAAGAGTGATTTCTAATCAAGAAGAATGGATTAGCAACATCAGAATGATAATTTTAAAGGAGTGAAAGGAAATAAAGAACTGCCATACTAGAATTCCATATCCAGCAAAAATATCCTCTAAAACTGAAGGTTAAGTATAGACATTTGCAGAAAAATACACCAGGCATTTTGTTGCCAGCAGTCTGTACTATAAGAAATGTTAAGGAAAGTTGTTCAGGCTGCAGGAAAATGGCTCCAGATGGAATCCTGGATTCTACAGGAAGAAATGAAAGTGGCTGGAAATGCTAAATATGTGAATAAATACATAAAGTCATGTAAGTATATTTTTTCTTGTCCTAATTTTTGCTAAAAAGACATATGGCTAATTAAACAAAGAAGTATGTCACCATATTGTGAGGTTTATAACATATGTGGACATAATATATGCCTATAATTAGTCAAAAGATTGTGGGCTGGAAAATGGACATATATTGTTGCAAACTTTTTCTGCTTTTTAATGAAGTGATAATACATTAACTTGAAGGGACTGTGAGAAGGATACATATTGCAATTATGCAACTGAAAAATTGAACAACCACACACATCCAAAACACCTCAATAACCTAGATTCAATGCAATGCAATTTCCAACAGATTTTTCTTGTGTTTTATAAATTGGCAATGTGATTCTAGAATTTACATTGAAAAACAAAAAGACTAGAAAATCCAAAACACTCTTGAGAAAGGAGAAGAAAGCTGAAAGACTTATACTAGCAGACTTCAAGAATTGCTGTAAGCTATAATAACCAATTTAGTGTTAGAATAAGGATAGAAAAATACATTAAGACATCAGAATAGAGAGTTCAGCAATCATTCCACAGTGATATGACCACTGTTTGTGATGGAAGTAAAAAGCAACAATAGAGGAAAGAGAAGCCATTCTAATAAATGTATGAGGACAACTGGACATCCATATGAATATACAAAAATTTTTCAAGATGAATCATAGACCTAAATAGAAGCCCCACTTCCTGCTGATGATCGGAGCCAATCACCCTTGCCGACATAGTGATTCCTTTCCTTGCTTGCCGGCTCATGGACGTGAGAACCCCAATGTGCCCTGGGGAAGCACAAGGTTAGTTCAGTGGATCTCTAGCTATATCCTCTAGCAAAAGTATGCTATTTTTAGGGACCAGGACAGCTAATTCTGCAAAGCCCAAACTTTTACAGGGACAGGAAGCAAAATTCCTGGTGGTAACAACTTGTTTTCCAGACCCATGTATTCTTCCTGCTGGGAACACAGTACTGCATTAATGTCTTTGATTCAAAGTGTGCACTGCATCCAGGAGAATGACGCTCCATCCTTACAGTGAACAGCCTCCATGATATCCTTCAAATATGTGTTCAAGAGACTATTTCAATGTTCTTTCTGGCCAGCAAGTTCAGGATGATGCATTTTGCAATGCAAACAATGGATCCCATGGTCATAGACCCATTCCTGAATCTCCTTTACATGGACTGGTTCTCCTGGTCTGATGTGATGTCATACCAGTGGGTCAAAAACCCTACAAACCCTCAGATAGTGAAGCTTGCTAAGGTCTTGTGGTCAGGAAATAAAAACCTCTACCCATACGAGGTGTTTATTCATGTTGGAATGAATATCTGACCTTTCCAAGATGGAAGGGGCCAAGTTAGTCAACTTGCCACCAAATGGTTTTTGTACTTGAGGAATGGTGCCACAATAGGGGCTCAATTCCCATATGCCCAAACATGTTCCTCTAAACCAGACCTCCTTATTGCTAGTTTCCCAGAATCTCTCCTTTAAGTCTCCTGAGCACCTGGCCAGGCCATTTGCCTCACTACACATCCGTGTGTGTGGTGTGTGTGTATTTTAAACCTTGGGCTCCTTCTCTTTGCATGCCAAATGGGTATTGGGGGCACCACTCAAAGTTCTCCATTGGGAGGATTTCATCTCATTGTGATCTTTAAAGAACACTCCCTGCAGTGTAACACCTGTTCATTTTCAGTTTGTACCCACATAGCAGCCCTATCCTCAAAGCCAAGTGTTTCTTTTTCCTCTCTCAACTAGTTGTAAAAGATCCCCCATATGGACATAGGTATGAGCCGAGGGGGTGGCACTGATGCAAGAACCCTGGAAGGCTTTGGAGTCTGAAACACCTGCTCATACAGCTTTCCCTGCCCTCTGGCCTTGCTCATGCTAGACTGTGACAAAATCAGGATATAACCCAGGCAAACTAGATCTGGTGCCCAGGCCCTTAACTACCACCCAGACAATCTGACTCCAGTGCTTTGAATCCTAACCACTCTGCTATACTGCCTCTCTGTGGGTCTTTGCAGTATAAAGTGTAAAACTGAAAAATTGGAAACGTACAAATTCATCAGTAGGAGAATAAATAGTGCCTAGTATATTGTTGCTAAGTATCACTTTTCAAGAATGAGATAAACTTATATGTATTGTCATAGAAGGATTGTTATGGCATGTTAAGTGAAAGAAATAAGTTACAGAATAATATATATATTATGAGTCTTTTCATGTTAAAAATTATTGTGTGTGGGTGTGCATATGTGCCTCAATGAAATGTTTTAATCTGTAACAGAACAGATAGTCAGATGCCCAAAATAACAAATGATTAAATCATTTTTATATAGCATTGAATTTGGAGAACCATACATGAACATCCCTTGTTTCTGGGTTTGGAACTGGTCTAGTACTTTTATAGTACTCCTTTGTCAATGGGTCCCTGACACTCTAGGTAGTGAGAAAGAGTGGGATTCTTAGGTCTATGTATTGTTGACTTGATACCAGGATCCCTGAAGTGTATATTGTTTAAGTGAATTCATTTCATTTTGAAAATCTTCTGATAACTAAGTGCAAGTATTTTTCACTACGTTTGATAAATTTGCAAAGCTAATTTTCAAAATATGTAAATTACTCAGAGAAAATTTTTGATATATAGAGAAAATTTTTGGTCAAGACCATCACAGTGAATCTTGATGGAAAGCGTTAGCAAGAAAACATCTGACATGATTATATGTAAATGTTGTACATAATTTGTATTAATTTCTGACTCTGAACATTTTAATGCCTTTAAATAAAACTTTCAAAAAATTTCTGTTCAACATTTTTCTTAGGCTTAAAGTTTCTGAGTCTGTTAAGATTTATGTAGGGCCCTTAGCTGTCTCAGAGTTCTAGTACAACTCTTCGAGTAAGTACCATCAATATAGGAGGAAATTCGGAGTCAGGAGGATTTCTAATAATGCTTAATACTAGGTAGTGTGAAACACTACCTAAGGAAATCTAACTTCCCTGGAGTTTTCAGCAAATGCACATTTAAGGCCGAGAGTGTTAAAAAAATAAAGTATTAGGTAAATCAATACTAGGCAGAGAACCACATAACCATATACTTTTCAATGAACATGTAAGTGACTTAATGACTTTACCTAGGACCTTCTCCCCAAAATAAATAACTTCATTTGCAAAAATAAATGCTGTGAGGAGAAGAGAACCAAAAGGCAAGGGAGGAGGAACTCCTGAGAACACTGGAAAACTGGCTGTCAGCATGCCTGAGTCTATTTCATGCTAAATGCCAACACTTGATACCATCTGTATTAGTCAAAAGGGCCTGTGAATACTGAGGAAGTGGTACGATGACGGGAATAAAGCTTCAAGACAAGTTTCCTGAAGGTTGAGACACCAAAAGATATTTAGAAGGAATAAGAACCTGACTTACTTAGAATGTAATGCTTAATCATATGTTATTTATTTTGTTTGTACATTTTAATAATCTAATTTTTCCTCATTTCCAATGAATATTTTGTAGTTACAGGACATCTTTTTAAAATAAACACATGATTCTGATTCTTTTAAGATTGATAAGATTCACTTAATGGCTTTGACAGTAAGCAGATATTTGAAGAATGAGTAGGAGTTGTCTTGCTTGGTGGGGGGGGAGAGAGAGAATGGGACTACTCAGAACTGATCTATGAACCCTGCAATCCAGTCAAATTAGTCTGTTTGTCAATCATTGAACACATTTGTGCTTGTGCTGGCCTATGCAGCTCTAATTCTTTCCCTAATATCAAATTTCCGTACATTATCTTTCCAAGTGTAGTTCAAGGGCCACCTCTCCTAGGAAGCAATTATACCCACTGAAATTGACCTCTTTTCTCTCTCCCCAGTTTTGGCAGTTTGAGTCTTTTATTAGAAACCATAACTCAGGAGATCAAACTTCAAAAAAGGGAGAAGTAAATGTAGAATAATATTTATATATAGTTTTGTGCATGGTAAAAAATAGCTTCATCATTTTAAATTTATTAGCTAATATCAAAATAGTGCCTGCATATAGTAAGCTCTTAAATAATATTTGTTGAGAAAATAAATGAAATTAAACAGAATTTTGCAATTACCTGGTCAATGAATCAGCATAGAAGCATCTTTTTTTTTTTTTTTTTTTTTTGCGTAGGCAGGGCAGGCACTGGGAATTGAACCTGGTTATCCGACATAGCAGGCAAGAATTCTGCCACTGAGCCACTGTCACACTGCCCAGCTTAGAAACATCTTAAGAAGCAGAAAATCTCAGCATTCATCCTTACCTTTCCCTCTACCTATTCTACCGTCTTCTCTCCTGCTTTGTTGATTCCAAGGTGCTGATCAGAAGAACACTCCCCAGTAAATTTACTGAATGTCAGTGTCTATCTCAGAGTATACTTCGCATGTATCCTAACTTGCAACACAAGTCCCTCTAGTTTTCTGTGGCTTTGTGTATCAAGTTTTTATTCTGTGATCAACCCTAATATAAATTGCTAGATGAAGTTGAGCGTATACAAATTGGTTTTAAATAATCCTTATCAAATGATGTATTTTACATAGATGATTATAAGTCCTAAGTTTGGTTTCTCAGATATTTGTTTCATTGATAATTCATTTACTCCATAGTAATCAAGTTTTGAGATAATAGATTTGTGTCACTTATGGAGTATAAGAGTGTGGCAAAGTGGAGGGAGAAATGGTGATATAAATTTAGAAAATCAGGAGAAATGGTGACATACAGTTAGGAATTGCTGAGAGAGCTGGAGTGCTGAGAGAGCTGGAGTGCTATTATGAAACAAGAAACTCCTACATTTCCATGTCATTAAATACAGACTTAATTTTTTTTCCCAGAGGCTAAGTCTTGGAAACATATTCCTTTACCCTTTCTTCTGATATACTCTCATATCTAACAGTAAGTAGTGCTCATACAATCTTCCCTAAAGAGTAAAAACAGGATTTTGCTATTGTTTTGAAGAGTTCTTATGGCATAACGTATACTTAAGTAGACAGCTATGGGCAAAAACATAAAATAGACAAATAAATACACTCTCTCCAGGTTAGGAGATGGAAGAGTTTGTCTTGCAGACAAATAGGACTTGAATGCCTCTGTTCTGGCCCCTTCAGGGTTACCTCTTTCATGTCCTTGAGGTTCTCTTTTCATTAGTGCTCTTCCAATTGGAGAATATGGACATGTAAGTAATGATGCATACAACTATAGGAAAATTGCCTTCCTGTGCTGTGAATTTTTCTCATGGATTTGGAAAATATCAGAATTTTATTCTTTTAAAATCTTTTGTCATGCATTCTCAAGCAAAATTTTAAGAATATCATTTTTTTAATTTGGTGAACTTCCTTTTATTTCAAAAGCCTAGAGAGTAGGAATTCTTAATGTGCAAGCAGTGATTGGAAAATATGGTATTGTGTTATGAAAAATCTGGTATCATTATAACCAGGGTGAAGTAAGCAGGATCAGGCAATGCACAAAGAACAAAATATGCTAAAATCATCTGTTTTAAGAGCAAGTACAGGAAGAAATCACATGGAAAGAATGATTTGTCAGTCATTATGTGAACACCCATATAGTTTGTGTGCTGATAAACTTAGCTTCTTGAGATCAAGAAACTGTCTTTCCATTATTGTGCTGGATTAAGTGTTAAAATTAAAAAATATATATGTCTGTAGAGACATGTTAATTTGCACTATACTTAATGATAAAAAATAAAAAAACACAAACTTGTAAACACATTTCAATAACTAATTTGTGATTTTTATAAAGAAGCTTACTGCCTGGGAAAAAAGTAGTTAGAGAGATAATCAAGCCAAATCATGACAGACCTGCCACTATATCTACAGCTGCATCTTTATCCACATCAAATCAGTAAGAAAATCACAATTTTATTGGGTGACAGTGTGTTTATTGAGATGGTAAGAAGGCTAATACTATTAAAATGGCTCTTTTAAAAATAACTGATTTTTCAGTCAGATCTTTAGTCAAATAGAAATAAAACTCTTAAATTCTTCAGAGATGTACACTGAATGAAACCTGTTTATCAGTTTTTGAAATCATATTTAATATCTTTTTTTTTTGCTGAGAAACAGATGCTGTGATAAAGGGTAAGAATCCGTCTACATGAATTAATTCATTGTTAACTGTATTGAAAAGAGTGCATCACAATGTTTGCTTATATAGCATTTTTTAAAGTGAATAATTACAATCAATTAACTGCAAGGCAAAAATCGAGTAATTTGCCTACAACAAAATGGCTGCCATGAAAATGAAGTTTGAGACTTGGATGAGAAGTTAATTGTTGAGAAAATGAGTCATTTGCATGGAATGAAAATGAGACCATTAACAGTCAAGTAAAGAATATCAACAGTCATCTTTCTTTTACTGAAAAAGATCTTTGTTTAAAATTTTCCCCTAACAGTAATAGAGCCTGATCATTAGATTTGAAACACTTTCCATCATCCAGCATCTGATGACCATTGACATGACATTTTGTCAAGAAGACACACTAATTGAATTTTCCATTAACAAAAACCCAAAAATGTACCATCACACTGCTTCACTGGCTTTCTGGGAGTCTTCTCTCAGGATAACTAAGAAGTTTATGAAAAGAGAAAAAAGTTGTTAATTGCTTTAATTTTCCAGGTTGCTAAAGCAATTAACATGCAATGGGTTAGCTTCAACATTGGGAATGTACAGGCTTACAGCTTTGAAACTTGAAGAAGTCCAAAATCAAGTTCTCATAAAGGTGACGCTTTTTCCCAGAAGACTACAGCATGCTAGGGCTGGCTACCTATGTTCCTTGGTTCTTGACTTTTCTGTCACATGACAATACATGTGGCGACTCTCTTGGCTTCTTCCGTCTCTTCTTGGTTCCATTAACTTTCAGCTTCTGGCTGCTCCCTCTGTGGCTTTCTTCCCTATCTGGTTTCCACTCTGCTTATAAAAGACTCCAGTAATCTGGATTCAAGCCTGACCTAATTCATTTAGCCACACATAAGGCCACACCTTAACTGAAGTAACATCTTATTTACGATGGGTCCACACCCACAGAAATGGATTAAATTTAAGAACATGTTTTTCTGGGTACATAACTCCTAGCCACCACAATTATATTCCTCTTTTAGGCATGAATTAGGTCTTATAAAATATGAACCTGTGATAAACAGGAGAAACCGTATGTAGTCTAACCTTATATGAGATGTCAGCTCTATTTCAATTCAAACTAATTTTCCAAAGTTGATAATTCAATGCATCTTGTTCAGTATGAATGAGTATTTAGAAAAATATTATTTTCAAGTATATTGCTTTTCCTAATGGAAAATAAATGAAATTGAATTTGCATTCATTCAACAGATATTTATTAATTACCTACTAGGTGCTAGGCGCTGTGATAGGCATTCAAGATAGGTGGTTAAGGACAATATGTCCTTGTCCCCATGGTCATTAAAGACAAATAAAAAATTGACTACAGTGCAAAATTTGCATGAATTTTAAAGAAGAGCTGTATTTTAATTTTTAAGGAAATTTTAAGTTTATGGAGCAATGCTTCAGGCTGTACCTCCACGTACCTAAGCAGCTCACATTCAGTTTGCTCTGTATTGGGCATACCAAACAGGAAATGTTTGAGAAACACTGACTCTCTGTTGTTACAGATGCTTTTCAAAGATTTTATGCAATTCAGATAGGATTGTTCCCAGGCCTAGATCTCTCAAGTTTCTGAAGAAATAAAGAGTACCAATTAGTTGTCCGTTTCCTATCCCTGGGCCTTGAACAGGGAGACATCTGTCAGTGTTTTCTGATACCCTAATCAAAAGCCTCCTATTTGTGTCAGTCTTTAAAATATGTCTTGCTTTTCCATTATCCTAGTTGCCTTCTGCCTTTTTAATTTAGGCCACAGTATCATTTGTATTGACCAAGTATTCAGCTAAGAACTAGTATCCATGAGCCTAATCACTCATTTATACAATTTATTCATCAAAAATTGTTGAGCATCTACTCTTTGTGAGTAAGCAAGGCATACTCCCTGCTCTCAAGGGATTTAAAATTTAGGAGGAAGTAGAAGCGTCATTCAATTACTTGCAAAGCCATTTAGCATATATGCATCTTGATCTCAGGATTTTAAAAGCATTTTTTTTATAGCAGACATTTTTCCCCCCAATAATCAGAAGGTGTGAACTCTGAAAGACACTGTATTGTCCTATTATTTCTATAAGATATGACAGGTTTCTTTTTTCTTCCCCCAATCTGGTTTTCTAGGAAAATGCAGGGTAAAAACCAACCTAGTCTTCTTAAACTTTGTTTTTTCTCTTTACTTCTATTTTAGCCTCTATCTTCTGATAACTGAAATTTTACTTAAATGAATTACATATCTGTAATAAATATAAAATAGATATGTAAAATAGACATGTCTATCAGATAGATAGACATAGGTCTATAGATCATAGATCATAGGTCACAATCTTTTATTTCTACATTCCCAGCACTAATGCCTGACAACTGTCAGTTGTATTTATATATAAATTTAGACATATATGCTGAAAATATAAGGCACATTGTTTTATAAGTGGATTGTTTTTCCAATTGACCAATGAAATCCCAGATGCAGGGATCCATGTCTTTGGATCTGCCTTATAAGTCCCTCATTATATAATATATTTGGGGCATTTTGATATTGACAATCAATTTGTGATAAAGTTTATACAACCAGCTTCATCTGGGGAATATTGCCTTTTGTTTTGTATTTAGAGGGTAAATAAAATGTTAGATTTTGAAGTAAGATCCATCATCAGGGTAGATAGATGAGACTAAAAGCAAGGTCAAGAAAGCAAGCTATTTTATGTGGGTGACCAGAATTCCTCACAAGAGAAGGCATTAGTGCACCCCAGGAAAATGCCCTGCATAATTTGTAATCTGTTGCTAATGCAATTTCAAAATGGGAATTACTGAAATGATTTGAGTAATGGCAGCATCATTAAAATGAGTGCATTGCTCATTTCTACAGAGACTCTAGTGTTAAAACTCATTTGTATATACAAGATCTGTTGGGTTAAAAAAATGACATCATTCCTATTGCTGTTGTTAACACAAACGGTGACATAATGTTTCATTAGATAGCTAAAGCAAATAAGTGCTAAAAAGGAATTCCAAAACAGGGAAGTCTGTGTGTGAGAGTGATCAGGTGAGATTTCTTGGGAGAGGTGGTACTTGGCTCAAGCCCAAAAGTTTGAAGCTTACATGGATACAGAGATACTACATAGTAGGAGATTAAAAGTCTTCCTTGCTTAACAGAAACAATAGAATAGGTTATGCTGAAGCTGCGTGGATGCTGTTGAAACATTAGACAATTTAAAGGAATTTGCATTCTGTCATAATTACTTAACATACCTAAATTGTGTTGACTAAATTTGTTAATATATGATACGCAAATGCTTATACATTCTTACAATCTCAAAAATGCAGCCTGGCACAAATTGGCATTATGAAATAATGAATGACTCTATAAGAACTGAAGCTCAAAAAGTGACTATTAAAAAATGTTGATTAAATTAACATCAGCAGAGATATTTGTTTGAGAAATAAACTATCCTTTCTAAAGAAAACTTTGCATGTTGATTGCTATTTGAAATTAAAGTGACATAGTGGTCAGTGAAAGAAACTCTTCTTCCTGCCTTTGATTTTCAGTGTGAACTGGATTTGCTCATGTCTATCTATGTAATATTCTTATGTTAATATTTATCATTTAAAAATTAATGTTATTTAAAAACAAGCTGGGATGATGGAAATATTCTAGAATTAGATAGTGGTGATGGTAGCATACCATCCTGACTGTACTAAAACAAACTTTTAAAGTGGTGATTTGTGAATTTTATGTGATATGAATTATATCTTAGAAAAAATATCCCAAATTTTACTATGATAAAAGAATAACTTCATGCATGATCATGTCTCATGAATCCAGTGTGAAATAGTAAAATCAACCTTTAGAGATCTTGTGGCATGTTATCGATAAATGTCAAATTTGTTTGTTGAATTACAAACATTAAGACCTTATAGTTTAGAGTCATACCTATTCATTACGATTGTCCTTTTGGGTAGCCTGGCTTGAAGTTACATTTATTTTTAATTTATTTTTCCACTACATATCTCAGCAAGTCATCTCACTTCCTCCTACACTGAGAAGATGGAGGATATTCAGGAATTGTCCCCGATCCTTGAAATAGACATCAGAACTGTGTCTTAGACTCAATACTTTCTCATTTCCGTGTACTTTACTCCTTCAATTTAAATTGGCTCTTCAGCAACTCTCTTATGCCATTCTCATGATTTAAAACATCAGGAAAGGTTTATATGAGACTGCCCTTGGTCCACCTTATCAACCAGCCTCATCTTTTACCACTCTCTCCCTTGTACTCTGGAGTCCATCTTCACAAAACTTTCAGTTCCTTGAAAATGTATAGCTTCCTACACTTTCCTCTCTCTGTAATTCCTCTCTCTCTCTCCATTTCCCTTTGCCAGGCTGATTCCTTCTCATCTTTCAGGTTTTAGTTTAAAATCATTCATTCAAGTAAACTTGCCTGACTGCTTGCCTGTACCTCTCCCTAAACTCCAGTTCAGATTAGGTGGCAATGTCATGGTTCTGAAGGTACACTTATTTCCCTGCAATTTTTGTAGTCATCACGTATTTTAATAATTGGCTTACTTGTCTGATCTCTCCATGACAATTTCAGTCTAGTAAGAAAAGGGATTATATTTGTATGGTTCCCAAACATGTCCGCTTACCCAGCAGAATTCATTCTCTCATTTACTTAGGCATTCCCCTAGTGCTGTGCAACTCTTATATATGTGAGGGACAATGTTAAGCACTACACATAAAACATACAACGTCTTTGGACAGGTAAAATTTACATTTTAGTGTGGGTAAATAAACAGTAAACATATAAGCAAATAAAAATAACACATGGTGATACAAAAGGATACAATTAGAAGACAGCAGTCAATTTTAAATAAGTATCAGGGAGGTACCCTTTAAGAAGGTAAGGCTTGAGTTGAGATAAAATAAGAAAAAAACAGCCTTGTAAAAACAGAAGGTTGAACTCTTTTAGGTAGAAAAAAAAAGCTCAAGTGCAAAGCCTCCGATATAAGGAGTTTGGAGTATTTGAAGAAGCAAGAGAAAGCCAGTGTTGTTGGAGTTTGGTGAGCAGGGGAGAGAATGATTTGAGGAAGAACAAGGGATCAGATCATATGGGACTAATAGGCCAGGATAAGAAGCTTACATTTTTGTTCTAATACAATGGAAAAGTCTTTGAAGATTTTTAAGTGGCGGCCGTGGGGTGGGGGATAGAAATATAAATTATGAGTTTTCATTCTTGTTTCCTCATGAGCCCCAAATTTGTTGTTAAGTGCATCCAGTGAATTTTTCATTTAAAATATTATATTATTTTGGTTCTAAATTTCCATTTGTTTGTTTCTTTTATTTAAGTAAACACAATAAAATCATTTATATGCAATTAGGTACACCTATTTTAGGGGTATAATTTGATAAATTTATATATAAACACAAGCATTATATCAAGATAGAACATTTCCATAACCCCTCAAAAGCTCCTTGGTGCTCCTCCCCAGGCAATCTTCTACTCATTCCTATTTCCAAGCATCTATTGATTTGCTTTTACTAAATATAGATTGAATTTGTCTTTTCTAGAGTTTCATATAAATGGTATCATACAGTGAAGATACTTTTTGGCTGAATTCCATCATTCAGCATGATGTTTCTGAGAATCATCCAGTTTTTGCATGTATCAGTTTATTTCTTAATGTTAAGTAGTATTCCATTGCATTAATATTACAACATATTATGTATTTATTAATCTCTTGATGGACATTTGGGTGGTTTCCAGTTTTAGGAGATTATGAATAAAGCTTCTATGGGCATTCATATGTATGTTTTCATTTCTCTTTAGAAAATACTAAGAGTGGAACATTATAAAAACTTGGCAAACTGCTTTTCAAAGTGACTGAACCATTATGCAGTCCCATCAGCAATATATAACAGTTCTAGTTAATCCATGGCATTGTCAATCCTTTAAAATTTCAGCCATTAAATGCATGTGTAGTAGTATCCCATTGTGGTTTTTATTTCATTTTTAATGCCAAATGTGGCTGATAATCTTTTCATGTTTTCATTTGTCATTTGTATAGTTTTTTTTCTGGGATGTCTTTCAGTTCTATCAATTTTTGCTTCATGTATTTTGAAGCTTTGTTATAAAGTTCATACTGTCCTAGTTTGCAAGCTGCTGGAATGTGATATACCAGAAATGGAATGACATTTTAAAAGGTGAATTTATTAAGTTGCAAGTTTACAGTTCTAAGCCAGTGAAAATGTCCAAATTAAAGCAAAGCTATAGAACTGTCCAATCTAAGGCATCCAGGAAAAGATACCTTGGTTCAAGAAGGCCAATGACATTCAGGGTTTCTCTCTCAACTGTTACAGCACATAGCGAACATGGTGACATCTGCTAGCTTCCTCTCTCGGTTTCTTGTTTCATGAAGCTCCCTGGGGGTGTGTGTTCCTTCTTTATCTCCAAAGGTCTCTGGCTGTGTACACTGTCGTGGCTCTGAAACTTTCTCCAAAATGTTTCCTCTTTTAAAGGATTCCAGTGAACTGATCAAGACCTACTTGGGATGTGTGGAGCCATATCTCCCTCTAATCAAAGGTTAATACCCACAATTGGGTGTGTCACATCTCTGTGGAGATAATCTAATCAAGTTTCCAACCTACAGTACAGAATAGGTATTAAAAGAAATGACTGCCTCCGCAAGATGGATCAGGATTAAAACATGGCTTTTCTAGGGTGCATAATCCTTTCAAACTGGCGCATTTTAATTTGATTTTTTATAGAGTCCAAGTTCTTCTGTACACTTTCATATTTTAGTTCCGTATTTCCTTCTATTTTAATGAACTTCTTAGTGATAGTAATTTTCAAGCCCTTATCAGATAATTCCAATTTCTGGATTACCTGTTGAATATATTTTCTGTTGATTTTATATCATGTGGTTCTGGCTAATGGCATGTCTGGTAATTTTATATTGAATACCATCCTTTTTATGAAAAGTCATAAAGACTGAGTAATATTTTCTTTCTCTGAGAGAATTTTTCATTTCCTTTTTTGGGCAAATAAAATGGGGGCTTATAATTTTAATCAGTCTTGGGTTAAACTGACTCAAGGCTGTGTGGCACATCTACTTTGGTCCTAGAGAACCACTCTGCTATTACTGGGAGCTTAAATATAGCTAGGGGGAAACATTCTTAGTGGAAGGCTTAATTTTACATCTCTGCCTTCTCACAGAGATCTTGGTCCCTAATATTTGTCCATCCAGACTTGTGAAACCAAGTACTCCACTTGCTTCTTTGCTTCTTAGTATTGTTCCTTTACCTAACCCTTTTACTGAACACTCAGTTTCTTCTCCTGTGCCTAGAGTTAGCAAATATGCCAAAGGCAGATAGCAGACACAGAATGTTAGCTCACCTCATCACGTTCCCCTCTTTATTAGGATTTTTTCCTCTTAAGTCTTGGTTAAGTCATAGGCTTTCTAATGCCTTAAAAGAGATATTTTTAGGGTGGGCAACGGTGGCTCAGTTGCAGAGTTCTTGTCTACCATGCCAGAGACTCGGGTTCAATTCCTGGAGCCTGCCCATGCCACCCCCCACAAAAAAAAAAAATAGAGAAAGAGATATTTTAAAAATCCTGGCTAATACCAGTCCTGACTAAAATGACCCAGGTTCTTCAGGAAAGAATCTGATTCCACAGCTGAGATAGGGTAAGAAGAAGATGACCCTGAACACATTGTGATATCAGTATGGGAGGAAGTGCTCAATAAATAATGCAGATGTGTAAAAAAGGACCCTGGAGTCACTTGAACAAGGTCCCACTGTCAATTTGAGACAATATGAACACCAGCGTACTGAAGTACAGTAATCAATTAAACACATTAGAAGAATAGGAATTCATTCATCTATACTTACAATAAAAGGTAAATAAATAAATACATAGACTGGGGAGAAGGGAGAGCTCTTCTTATAGAAGAATTCTAAGTCCCAAATTAAAATATATGGAGGTCAAGTTTGCTACAGACTGCTCTACAGACTGCTTATTAGTTGAAGGGGACTGCATTATACAGTGGAGAAATCAGAAAACACCTTTGTTTTAGTTTGTTAGGCTGCTCCAGCAAGTACCATGAAATGGATTGGTTTAAAGAATGAGAATGTATTCATTCATGGTTTGAGGCCAGGAAAATGTCCAAATCAGGGAAATGCTTTTTTTCTAGTGAC
>PVIY010041070.1:0-21916 GCA_004026745.1 Myrmecophaga tridactyla | reverse complement strand
GAATTTTACCAGGCATCAATAAAGAATTAGTATCAATCCTGCTCAAACTCCTTTAAAAAATTTAAGAGGAGGGAAAGCTACCTAACTCATTTTATGAAGCCAACATCACCCTAATACCAAAACCAGACAAAGATACCATAAGAAAAGAAAATTAACAAACCAATCTCTTTAATGAGCACAGATGCAAAAATCCTCAACAAAATACTTGCAAATTGTACCCAGCAGCATAGTAAAAGAATTACATACCATGACCAAGTAGGATTGATTCCAGGTAGGCAAGGCTGGTTCAATACAAGAAAATCAATTACTGTAATACACCATATCAATAAGTCAAAGCAGAAAACCTACGTGATCATCTTGATTGATGCAGAAAAGGCATTTGACAAAATACAACATCCTTTCTTGATGAGAACATTTAAAGGGATAGGAATAGAAGGACACTTTCTTAACATGATAAAGGAAATATATGAAAAGCTGCCAGCTCACACCATCTTCAATGGGGAAAGACTGAAAGCTTTCCTTCTAAGATCAGGAACAAGACAAGGATGCCCACTGTTTCCGTTGTTATTCAACATTGTGCAGGAAGTTCTAGCTAGAGTAATTAGAGAAGAAAAAGAAATAAAAGCCATCCAAATTGGAAAGGCTCTTTTGCAGTTGATATGATACTAAATGTAGAAAGCCCCGAAAAATCTACAGCAAAGCTGCTGTGGCAGGGTATAGATTAACATCTCAAAATCAGTAGTGTTTCTATACACTAGTAATGAGCAATTTGAGGAGGAAATCACTTTTAAATTCCATTTACAATAGCACCAAAAGAATCAAATATTTAGGAATAGATTTAATAAAGGATGCAAAAAAACCTATACACAGAAACCTATAAGAAATTGTTAAAGAAATCATAGAAGACTTAAATAAATGGAAAGACATACTGTGTTCATGATTGGAAGACTAAATATAATTCTGATGTCAATTCTACCCAAATTGACTTACAGATTCAACACAATACCAATTAAAATCTCAATAACTTACTTTGCAGAAATTGAAAACCAGTAACCATTTGGAAGGGCAGGGTACCCTGAATAACTAATAAATGAAGTGGAAGTCTCACATTATCTGATTTTAAAGCATATTATGAAGCTACAGTTGTCGAAACAGCATGGTACTGGCATAAAGATAGATATACTGGGATCGAATTGAGTGTTCAGAAATAGACCCTCTCATCTACGGACAATTTCTCTTTGATAAGGTGTTCAAGCCAACAACCCAAATGGGGGAGAGCGGCCTCTTCAATAAATGGTGTTTGGAGAACTGGATATCCACATGCAAAAGAATGAAAGAGGATCCATGTCTCACACCCTATGCAAAAATTAACTCAAAAGGAATAAAAAGCATAAGCATTAGGGCTAAGACTATAAAACTTTTAGAAGAATATGTAGAGAAATATCTTATAAATCTTTTGATAGGAGATGGTTTCCTAGAACTTACACCTAAAGCACGAGCAATGAAAAAAGAATAGATAAGTGGCATCTTCTCAAAATTAAACACTTTTGTACATTAGAGAACTTCGTCTGAAAAGGAAAAAGGCAGCCTATGCAAAGGGAGACAATATTTGGAAACCACATATCAGATAAGGGTTTAGTATCCAGAATATATAAAGAGATTCTACAACCAAAACAAAAAGGCAAACAACCCAATTAAAAAATGGGCAAAAGACGTGAACAGAAACTTCTCAGAAGGGGAAATACAAATGGCTAAAAGGCATATGAAAAGATGTTCAACCTTGCTGGCTATTAGGGAAATGCAAATCAAAGCCATAATAAGATATCATTTCACACTGACTAGAGTGGCCATTATTAAAAATGAAACAAAACACAGAAAATGGCAAGTGCTGGAGAGGATGTGGAGGAAGAGGCACACTTATTCCACTGTTAGTGGGAATGTAGAATGGTGCAACTCCTCTGGAAGGCAGTTTGGCATTTCCTCAGGAAACTAAGTATGGAGTTGCCATATGATCCAGCAATTCCATTACTACATATGTATTCAGAGGATGAAGACAGGGACACAAACAGACATTTGCACTGATGTTTATAGCAGCATTATTTAAAATTCTCAAGAGACGGAAACAGCCCAATGGGTGAGTGACTAAACAGGCTGTGATTTACACATACAATGGAATCTTATGCTGTTGTAAGACGGAATATAGTCATGAAGCATAAAACAACATGGATGAACCTTGAGGATATTATGATGAGTGAAATTAGCCAAAAGCAAAAGAACAAATATTGTATGGTCTCACTAATATGAAATGACATTAATGAGTGAGTTTTGAGAGATAAAGTTAAGAGCACAGGTTATTAGGAGATAGAAAGAGGGTAGAGATCGGGCATTTGGTGCTGAAGAAATACAGAATGTGCCACAGGATTGATAGTCAAAATCCAGAAATGGATAGCACAATACTGTCTGATGGTAGCACAATAATATAAGTACGCTGAATGAAACTGAATGTGCGTATGGTTGAGGGAGAAGGGCTGGGGCTCATGTGAAACCAGAAGGAAAGATAGAGGATAAGGACTGAGACGGTATAACTTAGGAATGCCTAAATGTACACATATAGATACATTTTTGCATGGAGGAGAACAAATGAATGTCAATATTGCAAGGTGTTCAAAATGGGTTGGTATACAGGAAAAAATATAATCAATGCAAGCCTGGGCCTATAGTTAGCAGTAACATTGTAATATCTTTACACTGAATGTAACAAAGGTATTATGCGAAAACTAAATGTCAACAAATGGGGGTATGGGGTAGGGGTATGGATTCTTTGCAGAAGAAAAGGAAATGTCTTCATATATATTATGGTGGCGAAAGCATGGCTATTTACTTAGGTTGGATTGTATGATCTGCTAATAAAACTCTTTAAAAATTAACAGAGAGAAAAAAGTGCTAGAAAATGTGAAGACAGACATGTATCTATTCACTGTTGGTAGGGGAACTTAAAGGAGCAGCCCCTCCAGAGTGCAGTGTGATGGTTCTTGCACACACTGCAGGATGGTCCCTAGGAGGCTAGGGGTGAGGTTGCCATATGATCCTGCAACCCTGTTGCTAGGTATATACCTGGAAAAACTGAGAATGGGGACATGAATGGACATTTGCACACTGGTGTTTATGGCAGCAGTGTTCGTGATTCACTATGGATGGTGGCCTAAGATTTCAACAACTAAGGAATGGAATGGGAACTGTGGTGTATACATACAACTATCTACTGCAAGAAGGAATGAAATTATGAGGCATGCAACTAGGTGAATGAACATTGAGGACAGAATGTTGAATGAAATGTCAGAAACAAAAAGACAAATATTATCATGCCTCACTCATATGGACTAACTGTAATATACAAACTTGGAGAGCTGAAATCAAGAGCATGGATTATTAGGTTGGGGCAGATTGTATAGGGTCCTGGATTGTAAGCTCTTATAGCAGCCACATCTATTCTGGAGTTGTAACTGTTGTTTCTAAATTATGAAGTACTGAGCTATTTGTGTATAACCTGGTTGTTTCCAGAAACTTTGAGTATTTATTTACCTGAGACTCACAGTTAGAGCTCTGAAGCTATGAAAATCAGCATTACCCCCTACAGCAACTGTTAAAACAGTTGAAATGGTGATCAGACTTTGACTAGAGATATGAATGAAGCTGATCTGAATAAGACTAAGGTAAATCAGAATACAACGCAAAAGATTATATTGTCCTTATTTTAAAATTTCAACTTCTGTGTGAGACCAAAGAGGGAATTTTTTTTGGTGCAAAATTTATATTTTGAGTAGTGACTTATCTAATTTCACTTGTATGGTCAGTTTATTTGAATACCATTATTACATGGAATCTTGAATAGGGCATAAGATCTTATTGATTTGTATAGGTTAGTGTGATGCCCTGATATATTCCAGAGTAATTGGGGCAGAGAACAAAAAAGTATTTGCAAAGGCCCCTTGGGGCACTAGGGAGAAAGGAGGAAATATCAAACTTCCCCATCTGGGGAATTCCTGATATTCTCACAAGCAGTGAGGACAACTAATTCAATAGGCTGAGAACCTCAAACTCGGGGTTTGACCCTATGAAATTTATTCTTGCAAAGGAGAAACTAAGCCCGCTTATAATTATGCCTGAGTCACCTCCAGAGAACCTCTTTTGTTACTCAGTTGTGGCCTCCCTCTCTAAGCCAACTCTGCAGGTGAAGTCACTGCCCTCTCCCTATATGGGACATGACTCCCAGGGTTATAAATCTCCCTGGCAACATGGGACAGGACTCCCAGGATAAACTAGGACCTGGCATTATGGGATTAAGAAAGTTTTCTTGACCAAAATGGGGAGGAGAGAAATGAGACAAAATAGTCCCAGTGCCTGAGAGATTTCAAACAGAGTCGGTAGGTTATCCTGGAGGTTGTTCTTATGCAGTATGTGATATCCCTTCTTAGGTTATGGTGCTCTGGAGTGGCTAGAGGGAAGTACCTGAAATTTGAACTGTGTTCCAGTAGCCTTGATTCTTGAAGATGATTGTATAACAATATAGCTTTTACAATGTGACCGTGTGATTGTGAAAACCTTGTGTGTGATGCTCCTTTTATTCAGGGTGTGGACAGATTAGTTTAAAAAAAGGAAAAATTAATAAATAATAGGGAAAAAAATTGGGTAGATTGAAATATTATAATGGCTGTTCTAGTTTGCTAGCTGCCAGAATGCAACACACCAGAGACGGATTGGCTTTTAATAAAAAGAGATTTATTTCTTTAGTTCTTCAGAGGAAAGGCAGCTAACTTTCAACTGAGGTTCTTTCTTACACGGGAAGGCACAGGGTGATCTCTGCTGGCCTTCTCTCTGAGCCTTTGGTTTCCAACAACTTTCCCCGGGGTGATTTCTTTCTGCATCTCCAAAGGCCTGGGCTGAGCTGCGAGTGCTGAGGTGAGGTATGCTGAGCTGCTTGGGCTGTGCTACATTGAGTTCTCTCATTTAAGCACCAGCCAATGAAATCAAACATCATTCATTGCAGCAGGTACCCCTCCTAGCCAACTGAAGATGTAATCAGCAACAGATGAGGTTCATTTACCATTGGCTCATGTCCACAGCAATAGATCTAGGCACCTTCATCTGGCCAAGTTGACAACTGAATCTAACTACCACAATGGCCACTGAGACCCAGTAGTAAACGGTATGGGTTGTATGAATTTTTTTCTTTCTTCCTTTTTTTTTTGGAGTGATGCAAATGTTCAAAATGATCATGGTGATGAATACACAATTATGCAAAGATTGTGAACCACTGATGGTATACTATGGATGGACTGTATGTGTGTGAAGATATCTCCATAAAAAAAAAAAAAAATCCTGTCAAACCTAAAGAACACCAAGGGCTTTATATGAGATTCTACAAAGGTTCCATGCACTGTGTTTCGTTTCCAGCATCCTACAACCTCCAGAGGGGTTCCTAGGCCAGATAAGTCCTGAAACCCAGAGAGTTTGTGGAGGTGAATATGCTGAATCGTTATATTGATATTTCTTTTAGCCACCAGTGTCTTGGAGCAGCCAGAAGGAAAAACCCAAAATAGTGGAACTTTAACCCTTACCAAACTCTGAATTCTGTTCTATAAGTAATTGTTGCCGTGTGCTTTGAAATTTATTGTATATGTTATTTTTCACAATAAAAAAAAAAGATTGAGCATTTATGCCTTTTTTTTAGATTCCCAGTAATAGCGCTCACAATAACACAGTCATGCTGAACCAATTAATAAATGAAAACTAGAGTTCTTCGCGTTTTTCAAGAGACGTCTCCTGGCAAAGACATTTGCTGTCCACCAAATGGTACAATTTCCGGGTCCTAATCAAAGTAGGTATAGCAAAGTGACCTGCACTGCAAATCATTTCATCCATTCTTTTTCTCAGTTTCTTTTTATTTTAAATCTCTCATATAACCCCTTTTCTTCCGGACGGAGTGGTTATCTAAGATCTGGCTTTGAGGAGCTGGTTGCTAAGAGACGAGACGCCGGGAGGGTGGGGACGCTGCACTGCGACAAGCCGGGAGCGAATTCAAGTGGGAGGAAGGAGGAAGGCAAGGCGTGGCAGCTGCCTGCGGTAGCAGCTTGTGGAACTCCCACCCGCGCGCCCGGCAGGAGCTCGTCACTCATTGGCTCCGCCACTGCGGCGCAGGCCGGCGATTGGGCCCGCGGCCTTGGGCCTGGCGCTTCCCCGCCCCTCGGCTCTGGTCCCCGGCTGACCCGGCGGGCGGGGCCGGCGTGGGCGGGCGCTGCGGCCCGGGTGCGGGCTGGGTCGTGGGCCCTGCTTTGCGGGAGTACGGCGGGTGGCAGCTGCTGCAGGTGACGGAGGTGCCGCGAGGGTCCGCCGCGGTCTTTGGAGGTGAGTCGGACGCGGAGCGGCTCGGGTGTCGCCGCGGGGTGGGAAGTACGGTGAGGGCGGTAGTACCGCTCGCTGGCGACCGGTTCCCACAGCGGACCCGCCGCGGGTGGGCTGGGCTGGGCCGGGCTGGGCCGGGGTCCCGCCTGCACGAACGCCACAGAGCGCCCCCCGCCTAGTCCGCAGCCCGCCGCGCCCCCTGCTGGCCCCACTACCGCGGACGGCCCGCCGGCCCCTCCTGCTCCGGCTCCTGGGCAGCCCGTCCCGCCCGCGCCGGTCCCTGGGAGCCCCAGCTTCTGCTCGCCTGGCGCCTCCGCCCGCATCTTCCCCGACGTCGCCCCGCTGCTCGGCGCCTTTGTCCGCCCCTCACCCCTCCGCGCCCCGAGTTTCTGCCCCTGCGTGGGGCGGGGTCCGCGACAATGTTGGGGTGTCCTGAGGACGACCTGCGCCGTGAGCCTCTGAGCTAAGGCTTGAGGGCTTGAGGGCTCCACATCTTGGGTTCGGGGTGTGATTTTACTTTCTCCTTCAACATCACAGCCAACTCACTATTCTCATTTGTGGTAAAGGAGCCGTGACATAAGGTCCAGGATGACTCGGTGTCATTTCCGAAACTCTGTTATGTCAGAGGCCCTTGATCTCCCGCTAGCCTCCTCTCTTTCCATCTTGCCACTTTCTGTTGGGGAAAGTGTTTATAAGAGGCCTTGTCTATTTGAAAAGAAGAAAGAAAGAGAAATTACCAGATGCCAGTCGTAAACCTCTGTTTGGTATGGGAGTGACTTAGATTGGTATTATTAATACACTTATATGTGTATTTATTTATTAAATCAAGTTAATATATGGGAGAAGGGACTTCAGGTATGGTCTTAAAAGTGTCCATTAAATAAATGGGAGTGGATTTAGAAGTAGTGTAATTTGAGTTGGGACTTTTTCTTCTTGCAGTTTATTTATTAAATCTATTTATTTTCTTCCCAGAATGTAGTGCGCTATGCAGCTATTTAGAGAGACTATATGTTTTATTAAGGATAATCTGATCATTGCTTTGCCTTACATTCAGACTCTAACAGATGCTTTCTTGAACATTCATTTAACTGAAATTCATATTGAATACTCTTCCCTTGTGAATATAATTCAGTTGTATAAAGAAAATGTCAACAAAATTTTTTTTTCACATCTAGGGGATCTTAATTATCCTTAAACATGCTATATCATAAAATGAGTATCATATTTCAAATATGCGTGTCAGTTTTTATGTGTTTGATATGGACTATTTTGTTGATTAGCTAATGTGTCTGCAAGTGAACTATTTTGGAAGTGTACAAACAACAGTACCCAGGGTCCTTGTCCCAAATTCCATTTTAGTCTCAAACAAATTATAATAAAATACCCGGTACACATTGCATCCCAAACTGTATGGTGTGAAAAGTGATGTATATAGTAGGCTGACAAGAAGAGAACCATGCCTAGCTTACAAGTGAAAAATCAGGTCCTTCAAAACAGTGACTTTATTGTAAATTTAAAGCTAAATTGCTTAATATAGCAGGGCATGATCCCTGTTTATCTTGCACAAAGTAGGTGCTTAAATATTTAAATGCTTTGTGGATCCTCAATTTGGAGAGGATTCCAAAGGATCCATTAACTCTCTTTGAAGGTTTGTGACTTTTACATTAATTCAGCAAACATGTTTGACAATTTCTGCTGTGCTGAGAATCAGGTAGGTCCAGCCCATCAGGGAGCTCCCAGGTTAGTGGATCAAAGAGAAAAATGAACAAATTTCTCAATGCTTTTCCAGGGTTAGCCAAACCCTTCCACACCTGTTTTCCCAAGGTTTTCATCAAACTTAATGAGGGAGAAGTCACTACTTTGGAATTCACTCCATTTTTTCACTGATCTTTAAGAGGACCACCTCTTTAAAAAAGAATGAATTTCTGTAAAATCCATTTTCTTCTGGGCTCAAGGTGGTGTTTTTTGGTTATTAAACTAATTCTTATAAATTTTTTCATGCCAATAATGGCCAAGTAGGAAATAGAAAAAAATAATAAATTATTTATTGAGTGCCTTTTATATGCCTGACAGTGTGCTGGGTGCTTTATATATTTATTATTTAATCCTCACAATCACCCCATAAGATACTTATTATTATCCTTATTTTATAGCTGAGACCATTAAAGCCATACATTGCACTGCTGGTAGTGGTAAAGTGAATTAGGATCTAATCCTTTTTTACCCTTTTTGACTCTTTTTACTCATTTTGTTGGCAGCATACTTCATTGGAATATTGTTGTCTCTCCTTTTATATGTCACAAACTCCTTTTATATGTCACATTTATCTTTATGAATCTGTTTAATCCAGGAATCTCTGAAATGGTAATAGTACTACTACAAACAGTATATAGAGCTCCCTGTGTGTCAGGTACCACTTTCCATATACTTTCAAAATCATATGAGTTGGTTCTTGTTATTGTCTTGTTTTAAGATGAGAAGATCCAGACACAGAAATTAAGTCATCTGAACCAAATAATACAGTAAATTGCAGAATTGAGATTCAAGTGTGGGCAGGCTGTCTCCAGAGTCCACATTCTTAACTACTGCTCTATGTGGCTTTTCAACAGGGTACATCTGTTGTTACTAGGAAGTTCTGATTTTAGATTGCTTCATGTTTTTCTTTGTTTCTTTTTAATGTTCATGCAAAAACCTTTAGCTTTATAGTGTCTCCTATCTGATGTCCTATACCAGTGTCTTATGTAAGTAATTATAGTATAAACTGATGGTTAACATTTATTGAGAGTTTACTACATTCCAACACCTGTGCTAGATGTTTTAAATCTCAGTAGATACTGTTATTTTCTGCACCATCACATTTGTGAAGTGCTTCTGTTGTCTTTCAGAGTGCTTTCTGAAAAGAATCCCTTTGATTCTCTCTGTCAGAGGTTACCATCACCTGATTTTATTGCTGCTGTTCTGCAAGGTTAGCTGACTTGCCTTGATAGCATGGGACAGAGGTAAAACTCAAACCAGAGCTTCAGAGTCCTGTGTACTTTTGCTATCAAGGTTTGTCAGTGGATCTTTGCATTGCACTTCATCCTAAAATAGTCCATATTTTCCCATAGGAACAGCTTTTATTTGAAGAGTGCATTCCCATCTCAGTATGCAACATCGATTAAATCACAGATAAGACTAGCCATAAAAGCCTTTGTCATTATTTCCATCTGAAAATCTGCATTCCAACTTCATATACAGTGCCTGGCACATCATGGGGGTTCATTAAATGGTTGACTAAAATAGGTGTCTCGTATACATTGATATAAAAATGTTCTAATATTCTTTAAGTTTGAACTGGTAGCTTCTTTTTGTCTCTGATACCACACCCTTCCCCCACAAAAAGAAACTTTCAGAATTGTTTCATTGAATCATAACTAACTTCAGACTGTATTAAGCTCTCTTTCTCCACCCTAAGCCTTCATTTCTAGCCTGAAAGAACATGAATTTGGGAGTCAGTTTTACCTGACTTGCTTTGCCTTAATCTCATACAAATTACTTAATTTCTCTGAATCTCAGTTTCCTCATCTTTGAAAACTGGGAAGGGTACCCATCTTCTAGAGTTATGGTGAGGATTAAGTGAATTAATTTGTGTAAAATTCCTAGCACAGTACCAGGCTCCTAGTAACTATTCAGTAAATAGCAATTATTATGCATTTCTCTTGTACCTTTCCATGACTCTTGACTGCTTTGATGTAATATAATGATATATATAGTATTAATATAATATGGCATATTATATTATCTATTCATCTGCCAGCATTTGTCACCAGACTGTAAACTGCTTAAGGGCAGGGACCATGCCATATTTGTTTTTGTATTGCCAGTGCTTAGAACATAGTTGGGATCAATAAATGTTTGTTGAACTAAAAGCATTTGGAAAGCCAACTAGAGCCTTTTTTTCTTGGTGATCCTATTGCCTGGACAGCCTTGATTAAGATGAGGTTTGCTGGATATGTCATTCAAGGGCTTCTAGGTTGAACTAGAGAATGTGATGAGAGGAGAGATGGATGGGGAATCAGGCAGGAAGCACAGGGAGCCTCCACTCTGTGGGGATGGAGGAGGTGAGTAATGTGGGATCCAGTGTGAGTCCAGTGCCTTGGCTTTGGGGAGGTATGAGAAAGTCAGTTTATTGCTATGTTGTGACCCACCATGCCCAAGTATATTAAGCACAGAGAACTTAAGTGATTACAAATTGCCTTTCCAAAAAAAAAGAATTGCCTTTCCAGAAACCGGAAGTAGGAATAAAAGTCACCATGACAATACAAAACCATTGTCAGTTTTTTGGTATTTTCCCTTCAATGTTTCAATAAACATTATTTCTTCTAGCACGTATTTAATTCTGTTAGTCTTCACATTATTATTATTATTATTACTACTACTATTACTGTTGCCATTACAGAAGCCAAAAAAATTGTATTTCTGAAGAAATTACTTTTTTGAAGTTGTTACAGTATGCTCTTATAAATTAAGAGGTACACTAGCAAGTTTAGTACTTTAATTGTAGGCACAACTTACATGTGTGTATTGCTGATGTGAAACCGTTTGGTTGATTCCATTTCAAAATCTGTCTTGTGGAATATCACCTTGGAGAGCAAGGCTGTAGACAACTCTTTGCGGTGTAATGACCTGACCTCACAATGCCACTGGGTTCAACAACTTCACATAAAGAATACAGCTGTTACGGGTTGAATTGTGATCCCCCAAAAGATATGTTAAAGTCCTCACTGCTGGTGCTTGTGAATGTGACCTTATTAGAAAATAGAGTCTTTGCCGATGCAGTCAAGTTAAGATGAAGTTCCAGTGAGCTAGGGTGGGCCCTAATCTTGTATAACTGATGTCTTTGTAAGAAGTAGAGACAAAGACACAGAGGAAAAGGAGTCCTATGAAGGTCAAAGCAGAGATTGGAGTTGTGCTACCACAAGCCAGGGAACACCTGAGGCTAACAGAAACCTGAAGAGGCAAGGGGGCATCCTCTCCTAGAAGCTTTGGAGGGAGCTTGGCCCTGCCAAGACCCTAATTTCAGACTTCTGGCCTCCACAACTATGTAACAATAAATTTCTGTTGTTTTAAGCCACCACTTATAGTAATTTGTTACAGCAGTCCTAAGAAATAAATATGTCACTCGTGTATTTTCTTTAGCAACATTCTTACATTTGAGGGTACTAAAAGGAACCAAATCTAAGATTTTCAAAAACCTTGTGTTTGTTAACTTTGGGTAGGTTAAGACCAGCTTGCTGAAATGTAAATGAAAAGTGCCTTGGCTCTGTATATGAGTGTCAGTGCGTGTGAAAGGATTAAAACTGGCTGTCAGGCGACCTACCACTTTGACTCTGAAGACGAGGAAAAAAGAATTTTTTTCAGAAGGAAAAAAGAACTTTCCAAATAAATTATTTCAAACATGTGAAAATAATACTAATTACAGTGGTTGTTGGTATAACCCTCCCACCCCCCACCATTTATAATTAACAGCTTGATTTAATTTGATTGACATTCATTTGATTATATCATTTAAAATTCAGGACAATCAGCCTTCATTGTACCGTGGACATTCACTCAGAAAAACAAAAGGAACACTACTTAGGATTTGAATGATGTGATAATTCTTTTTAATATTCAAAGATGTTTACCTTTTAACAGTTTAATGCCACCATCCATGAATTGCTAATTAGAGCATAAATCAGGCACACTTAAGGATTTTTTCTTAGGAAAGTAAATTGTATTCAACTTCTATTTTTTCTGGTCTAGCTTTCCTCAGTGTTTTATTATGAACATTTTTGAACATACAGCAAAGTTGAAAGAATCTTATAGTGAATACTTATTTACCTACCACCTAGATCCTACCTTTCATATTTTACTATACTCACTTTATCACATATCCATTTGAGCATTTTTTTATTCATCCATCAATCAAACCATAATATTCAAATGCTTCTATATTTGAAGAGACTTGGGATATATTTTCTGTGTTCATTTTAGATCGGATTTATTTTTCCTTTATGTAGAATCAGATAATTCTGAGTTTATAGTCAATCTATAGTGTTCTGGAAAACATTTGGATTTCAGATGTAAATAAAATTGTTTGTGCTCCCTATCTCCAGCTCCAAAAGATGAGTCGTGGATGTTCAGAAAACAACAATTTCCTGAACAATAATAACCAAATGGTGTTGGACATGATCCTTTATCCACTGATCGGAATCCCTCAGACCATCAACTGGGAATCTGTGGCAAGGCTCATGCCTGGATTAACACCCAAAGAGGTAAATAACAGTCTCCCAGATATCTCCTGAAAAGATTAAGAAAAGTGATCAATTTAAAAAACAACTGAGAGAAAAATATTTGTTTTATATATTCATATACACATACAAACACTGTGTACAGACCCTATGATTTGACTAGATATGTGAATAATTTATAGGTATTATACACAAATATTATATATTAACTCACCTTGAATGTTTTAAATTCAACCTTGTCTTATATATTTACAACTGAAAATGCACTAATAATAATTTAAGCAGTAGAGTGTTCCTGTCTTGCCATTATTCTCTCCTTAAATTCCTGTGAAGTCTGAAATTGTACCAGGATATCACTTGCCTTCACTTGGCACTAAATGCCCCTCTCCTGCCAAGCCCTTTCCTTACCGTTGTCCTTTTTTCATTAGCCTTAAACAATTAAAATAATATTTCTTGGTACCAATTTAATTGTAAAGAGGAAAGCAAATGGGCACTGAAACATTCTCTCATCCAGATGGTCTAGATGATTTTAGTAAATTTATCCTCAGATACAAAATTTATATTTAGAGTAGCACAGTATTTAATTTAACTTATATAGTCAGTTTACTTAAACACCATAATTACATCGAATCTTGAATAGGGTGTGAGATCTTATAGGTTTGTACAGATTAGTGCGATGCCCCAATATATCCCAGAGTAATTTGGGCAGAGAATAAAGTGTTTGCAGAAGATCCCTTGGGGGACTGGGGAGAAAGGAGGAACTATTCAACTTCCCCATCTAATACTCTTGCAAGCAGTGGGGACAACCAATTCAATTGGCTGAACCCTCAATCTGGGGGCTCGCCCCTAGGAGGTTTATTCTTATCAGTAGGCTGAGCTTCTGATAATTATGCCTAAGAGTCACCATCCTTCCCCTGAGAGCCTCTTTTGATGCTCAGATGTGGCCTTTCTCTAAGTCAACTCTGCAGGTGAACTCACCGCCCTCCCCACTATGTGAAGCATGACTCCCAGGGTTGTAAATCTCCTTGGCAAGGTGGGACCTGACTCCCAGGGATCAGCCGGGACCTGTCATCGTGGGATTGAGAAAGCCTTCTTGACCAAAAAGGAGAGGAGAGAAATGAGACAAAATAAACTCAGCGGCTGTAAGATTTCAGAGTCAAGAGGTTATCCTGGAGGTTTTTCTTACACATTTTATAGATATCCCTTTTTAGTTTATGTTGTATTGGAGTGGCTAAAGGGAAGTACCTGAAACTGTTGAACAGTGTTCCAGTAGTCTTGATTCTTGGAGAAGACTGTATGACTATATAGCTTTTACAATGTGACTGATTTGTGAAAAAACCTTGTATCTGATACTCCTTTTACCTAGGGTATGGACAAATGAGTAAAAAAAAAAAAGATAACAAATAATGGGAGAGAGAAAGGGTTACAAATTGGGTAGATTGAAATACTGAGTGTGAATGAGAGGGAGAGGTGGGGGTATGGGATGTATAAGTTCTTTTCTTTTTTCCTTTTATTTCCTTTTCTGGAGTGATGCAGAGGTTCTTAAGATGATCATGGTGAAGAATACACAACTGTGTGATGATATTGTGAGCCATTGATTGTATAAAATGGTTGGACTGTACATGTTTGGATATTTCTCAATAAAAATAAAATAGAAAAAATTTATCCTCAGAATCAAAACTTAAAAGTTAAAAATTCTTATAGGGAACTCTTTGATTTTTGCTAATTCATCCATGAACCCTAGTTTGAGAAACACTCACCCTTGGATTTTACTGCTAAAAGGCAGCCTTAAGTGGGTCAATCATCTCAGAGTTCTAAAAGTAGAAATGATATCACCAACTTTCCCAGGAGGTTTTAAACATACTCATCACTACCTGGCCCATTATATGTACTAAGTAAATATTTGTTGAATCAGTGAATGAATCATTTCAGCCTCTTCTTTAACAGTTGACAAAACCACAGAAATTACTTGCCTTCAGTTATATTCTAGGTCTTTTTGAAGTGATGAGGGGAACTTATTTTTTAATGTATATTATCACTCCTGAATTTATAGGTTTTTTGTTTGTTTGTTTGTTTTTGCATGGGGAAACACTGGGAATAGAACCTGGGTCTCCGGCATGGCAGGAGAGAACCCTGCCTGCTGAGCCATCATGGCCTGCCCCTATAATTTTTTATCTTTAGGATTTTTACATGTTAAATTTTAAAAAAAGACAAACCTGTGAATTCAACTATTTTTCCAACTTTTTATTGTGAACATTTTCAAACATACAGAGAAGTTGAAAGAATTGTGATACAGCAAACATCTCTGTGTCCTTTACATGGTTTTAGCAATTCTAGGTGTTTGCTTTACCTCTTTATATAGATTTTTTTTGCCTGTGACATTTAACAGGAAGGTTCTGACATCATGATGCTTCACTTCTGTATGCTGCAGCATGCATCTTCTTAGAATAAGAACACAATTACATAACCACAGCACCATTATCATGCCTAAGGAAATTAACAGTAACTCCATTGTATCATCTGATATCCACTACATATTGGAATCATCCAATTGAGGAAATTATTTTCAAACTAAAATACAACTAAATGTGAAGCAGACTATTTTTCAGTCATGTTAATTATTTAAATAATTTGTTTCTTATTGTTAAAGAAAACATGTCCTTAGAGAAAATATACCAAAAAAAAAAGCAAGCAAAAAATCAGAATAATAAATCACCTTTAATCTTACCCTACTTAAAAAAATCTTTTGATACCTTGTGTATCTTTTGTGATTCTTATCTACACCTGCATGAATTCTTAGGTGGACACACAAGTGTATTCTTACTATTTGCTTTTCTTCCTTAGTATATTTGTGAACATCTTTCTATGTCAGTTACTAGACTTCTACAACATATAATGACAGTATACTATTCTTTCCTTTTAGCTATATCATAATTTACTCAATCAGTCCTTTTTTTTGTAGCTTTAAGCTAGTTTCCAAATTTTGACTACTACAGATATTACTGTACAGTATTTCTTATTCTCATTTCCTTAGGAAATAATTTTGTGGTTGTTGTTAAGCATATTGTTATGTTGCTGGCCAGAAAGGTCATGCCATGTTGTCTTCCAGCATAGCTGAGTGTCTGATTCTTTGCATCTTGTATATTGAATGTTATTTACATGTGTGCATACACATGTGTTTTCAGATTTTTAATTTACATTTTTCCATTTCAATAAATGTTAATTGTGGTTTTAATTTATCTTTCTTTAAATCCTGAAGATCCTGAATATTTTGTATATTATTTTTCTGTGTCCTTTTTCTATTAAATTGTTATTTTGTTCCTGGTTTAATAATAGTTCCCTTTGCACTGAGTACATTATCCCTTAGTCTGCCTTATTTTTACTCTATTTTCAGCCTATTAAGTTATTAATGACAGTCTGTTGTATACACATGTAAAAATATTTGTGTACAAAGCTATGAAACGTTTTCTTTGATGTCTCCCCTTTGTTGTCATGTTTAGAAATTCTTCCAGTCTCAAACCTATATATATAACACATATTCACTTATATTTTCCTTATTACTTTTATTTTTTGCATTTAAATCAAATTCATTTTAGTTGTAACTGTTTTCCAGATGATTAATTATCCAACATTTAACTATTTAATTTCTTTATTACTTGTTTCAAGCTCCACTTCTGGATTTACTGTTCTAGTCCATTGATCTCTATCAAATCCTATTGACAGTTTCCTTTTGAATTGCTTATTTTGATAATTGTTTTATTTAATTGAACCCTTTGTTATTATTTTTATAATTTTTATATTTTTATTGAGAACTATCCACACACATATAGTCCAACCATATTATACAATCAGTGGCTCACATAGTTGTTTATTGTTCACCATGATCATTTTTAGAACATATGCATCGTTCCAGGAAAAAAAAAAAGCTCATACATCCCACACCCCTTAGCCCTCCCTCTCATTGACCCACAGTATTTCAATCTACCCAGTTATTACTGCTTATCTACCCCTCTTATTTATTTATTTTTTATCCTTTTTTTTTTTTGCTTATCTGTCCATACCCTGGATAAAAGGAGCATCACAGACAAGATTTTCATAGTCACACTGTAAATCTATATAGTTATACAGTCTTCTTTAAGAATCAAGGCTACTGGAACACAGTTCACCAGTTTTAGATGCTTCCCTCTAGCCACTCCAATATGCCGTAAACTAAAAATGTGTAAGAATAACCTCCAGGATAACCTCTTGACTCTGTTTGAAATCTCTCAGCCACTGAAACTTTATTTTGTCTTATTTCTCTCTTCCCCATTTTGCTCAAGAAGGCTTTCTCAATCCCATGATGCTGGATCCTGGCTCATCCTCAGGAGTCAGGTCCCACATTGCCAGGGAGATTTATACCTCTGGGAGTTGCGTCCCACGTAGCGGGGAGGGCAGTGAGTTCACCAGCCAAGTTGGCTTAGAAAGGCCACATCTGAGCAACAACAGAGGTTCTCTGAATTACTTATTTTGATATTGTTTTATTGTCTTGAACCTTTTGTTATTTTTTAAAATAATAATTAAAAAATCATACTTATTTTAAATTGTACTTAATTTCCTGGATTATATGTATGTTTTCCATTTCAAAGATAACCTTGTTGGTATTTTCAATATGGAGAAAGAATGGATTTAAAATTTTAAAGGTAAGTGTTAATGTAACTGACACATGTATCTAATTTTGACAAAGTAGCCACACCATTTCATTCTCACTAGCAGTGTATGTGGTCCCAATTTCTCCACATCCCTCCTCAATACTTGTTAGTAACTGTCTTTTTGACTGTAGCCATCCTAGTGAATGGAAATGGTATCTCATTGTCGTTTTAATAATTTAATGTTTTTATGATAGATAATAATGTTGAGCATCAGATTTCATGTGCTTATTTGAAATGAAGAAAAGTCTACTCAGATCCCTTTGCTCATTTAAAAAAATAGACTTTATTTTGTAGAGAAGTTCTAGGTTTACAGAAAAGTTGAGCAGAAAATAGAGTTCCCATATACCACCACCACCACCACTGCCACACACACAGTTTCACCTGTTATTAAAACCTGTATTAGTGTGGTACATTTTTGTTATCATTGATGAACCATTATTGTTACATTATTAGTAGCTAAAGTCCATAGTTTATATTAAAGTGTCACTCTTTGAGGTTGACAAATGCACAGTGCCATGTATCCGTCATTACAGTATCATACAGAATAGTTTCACTGCCCTAAAAATCCCTTGTCCTCTACCAATTCATCTCTGTCTCTCCCTCCCAAACCCCTGGTAACCACTGATGTTTTGGCTGTCTCTATAGTTTTGTATTTTCTAGGTTGTTTTTTAGTTGGGAGTATATTGTATGTAGCCTTTTCAGACTAGCTTCTTTTACTTAGAAATCTGCATTTAAAGTTCTTTCATATATTTAGTTCATTTCTTTTTATCACTGAATAATAGTCCATTAAAGGGTAGTCCACAGTTTATCTATTACCTGAGGGCCATCTTGGTTGTTTCCAGTTTTGGCAATTATGAATAAAGCTGCTATTATCACTCATGTGCAGGAATTTTTGTGGACGTAACTTATTTGGGTTCGCATTTGTGTTAGTACCTAGGATCATGTGGTAAGACTATATAACTTTGAAAAGTATAACTTTGCCAGAAACTGCCAGACTGTTTTCCAAAGTAGCTGTACCATTTTACATTCCTACCAGCAGTGAATGGGAGTTCTTATCACTCTATATCATTGTCAGTATTTGGTGAATCATTGTTTTAGATTTTAGCCATTCTAATATATGCATAGCAGTATCTCATTTTTTTTTAATTTGCAACTGAGCATCTTTTCGTATGCTTGTTTGCTATCATATGTCTTCCTTGTAAGATATCTATTCAGATTTTTTTTCCCAATTTTAAATTGAGTTTATTTTTTTATTGTTGAATTTTAAGAGTTCTTGCTATATTTTGGGAACAAGTCCTTTATGTGTTTTGCAAATATTTTCTTGCAGTCTGTAGCTTGTATTTTCCTTGGAGAAATTTCTATTCAGATCCTTTGCCCATTTTTTTAAATTGGGGTTGTCTTTTTTATTAGTGAATGGTAAGAGTTCTTTATGTATTCTAGAAACAAATCCCATATTAGATAGATGATTTGAAAATATTTTCTCCCATTCTGTTGGTGGTATTTTCATTTTCTTGGTGATGTACTTTGAAACACAAAAGTCTTTATTTTGATGAATTAGTTTATTTTTTCTTTTGTTGTTGTGTTATTTGTCATATCTAAGAAACCATCACCTAACCCAGGTTCATGAAGATTTACACCTATGTTTTCTTTTAACAGTTTTATACTTTTCATTCTTACATTTGGTCTTTGATACATTTTGAGTTAATTTTTAAATATGGTGTGAGGTAAGGATCCAACCTCATTCTTTTGCATATGGCTTTCCTGTAATTTTGCTTAAACACAGATAAAAACTCTAATAATGTAATTCAAATTATTTACATTTATCATGTTAATTTTTATGCAATTGTATATTAATTCTACATGTTCAGAATTCATAAATTTCCTATATTATTTATTATATATAGCTCTAAGGTAGTCCTATATTCCTATGTTATTTATTATATATAGCTCTAATCTGTTGACTCAGAAGTAGTTTTAGATTTGCACCAATTTCATTTATATTTTTTTGCATTACCATCACTAAATAAGATATATCTACTTTGTTTCCAGTTTACCTATAAACTTTACCTAAAAGATACCAAAAGAATCATTATTTAAATAATTTTTTTATTAATTAAAAAAATTTTTTTAAATATGACATGAAAGAAACATTCTTAACATATCATGCCGTTCTACATATATAATCAGTAATTCACAATATCATCACATAGTTGCTATTCATCATCATGATCATTTCTTAGAACATTTGCATCAATTCAGAGAAAAAAATAAAAAGACAACAGAAAAAAAATTCATACATACCATACCCCCCACCCCTCTCTTTCATTGATCACCAGTATTTCAATCTAAGTTTATTTTAACATTTGTTCCCCCATCATTTATTTTTATTCCATATGTTTTACTCGTCTGTTGATAAGGTAGATAAAAGGAGCATCAGACACAAGGTTTTCACAATCACACAGTTACATTGTGAAAGCTATATCAATATATAATCATCCCCAAGAAACATGGCCACTGGAACACAGCTCTACATTTTCAGGCAGTTCCCTACAGCCTCTCCATTACATCTTGGCTAACAAGGTGAGATCTATTTAATGGGTAAGAATAACCTCCAGGATAACCTCTCGACTCTGTTTGGAATCTCTTAGCCATTATTTTGTCTCATTTCACTCTTCCCACTTGGTCGAGAAGGCTTTCTCAATCCCATGATGCTGAGTCTCAGCTCATTCTAGGATTTCTCACAGGGAAATTTTATCAAACACTCCAAAAAGAATGAACACCAATCCTGCTCAAACTTTTCCAAAAAAACTGAGGAAAAAGAAACACTACCTAACTCATTTTATGAACCTAACATCACTTTAATACCAAAACCAGGTAAAGATGCTATGATAAAGGAAAACTAAAGGTCAGTCTCCCTGATGAACCTAGATATAAAAATTCTCAACAAAATACTAGCAAATCAAATCCAACAACATGTTGAAAGAATTATACACCATAGCCAAGTGGAATTTATACCAGGAATGCAAGTATGTTTCAAGACAAGAAAATCAATTAATGTTATACAGCACAATAACAAATTGAAAGGGAAAAATCACATGATCATGTCAATTGATGCTGGAAAAGCATTTAACAAAATTCAACATCCTTTTCTGATAAAAACACTCAAAAAGGTAGGAATCAAAGGTACTTCATCAATATGATAATGAACATATATGAGAAACCGATAGCCAGCATTGTACTCAGTGGAGAGAGACTGAAAGCTTTCCCCCTAAGATTGGGAATGAGCAAGGATGCCCACTGTCACCACTGTTATTCAGCATTGTGCTAGAAGTTGTAGCTGGAGCAGCCAGGCAGAAAAAAGAAATAAAAGGCATCCAAATTGGAAAGGAAGAAGTAAAACATTCTTTATTTGCAGGTGACATGATACTATACTTGGAAGATCCTGAGAAATCTACAGCAAAATTACTTGAGCTAATAACTTCAGCAAGGTGGTAGGATATAAAATTAATGTGCAAAAATCAGTAATATTGGACAGGCCACAGTTACTCAGCAGGCAGAGTATTTGCCTGCCATGCCAGAGACCTGGGTTCGATTCCTGCTGCCTGCCCATGCAAAAAAAAAAAAAAAAAATTAGCAATATTTCTGTATACAAGCAATGACCTGAAGAGTCAATTAAGAAAAGAATTCAATTCAAAATACCAACTAAAAGAATCAAATATGTAGGAATGAGCTTAACTAGGGACATAAAGGACTTGTATAGAAAGCTACATAACATTGCTAAAAGAAATCAAAGATCTAAATAGGTGCAAAGACATTCCCTGCATAGGAAGATTAAATTTAGTTAAGGTGTCAGTTCTACCTAAATTGATCTATAGGTTCAGTGTAATACCAATCAAAATTCCAGCAGCCTAGTTTGAAGACTTGGAAGAGCTAGTTACAAATTCATCTAGAAGGGAAAGAGACCCCGAATAGTTAGAAGCATCCTAAAAAAAGAACAAATGGGAAGATTAACTTTCCTGATTTTAAAACTAATTGTAAAACCACAGTGGTCAAAATATCATGGTACTGGCACAAAAATAGAAGTGTTGATCAATGGAGTAAAACTAAGAGTGCAGAATAGACGACCAAATCTGTCATCAACTGATATTTGACAAGGCCCCCAAATCTAGTACAAAATAGTCTTTTCAATAAATGGGCATGGGAGAATTGGATATCAATAGCCATAAGAATGAAAGAGTGCCCTTACCTTACATCCTATGCAAAAATTAACTCAAAAATGGATCAAAGACCTAAATACAAGAACCAGCTCCAAAAAACTCCTAGATGAAAATGTAGGAAAACATCTTCAAGACCTAATAATAGGAGGTAGCTTTATAACGTTACACCGAAAGCACAAGCAACAAGAGAAAAAATAGTGTGTGCAGGTGGTTCAGTGGTAGAATGCTCACCTTCCATGCAGGAGACCCGGGTTCGATGCCCAGACTATGTACCACCACCCGCCCCCCAAAAAAGAAAAAAATAGATAAATAGGAACTCCTCAAAATCAAATGCTTT
>PVIY010041069.1:0-21919 GCA_004026745.1 Myrmecophaga tridactyla | reverse complement strand
CCAGGAAAAATATCTCAGCAGATCAACCACCTGCTCACTGGAGAAGTAGCCATGCACATATTCAAGGGTTTTCAACTTGTACTCTGCCAAAACAGCCTTCCTGATCACAAAACTTGGCACTGTATTGGTTTTTTTGTTGTTGTTGTTATATGAGAGGCTAGATATAACAGCTTATTCTTTACCTTAAAAGAGATATCTTGGGTGGGCAATGGTGGCTCAGTGGCAGGGTTCTTGCCTGCCATGCTGGAAGCCTGGGTTCAATTCCTGGAGCCTGCCCATGCCAAAAAAAAAAAGAGAGAGAGAGAGAGACCTTGACATTGTCCTCTCCACTGGGTGCCTAGAAATTTCAATGAGGTGGAAGACCCCTGAACTATTATTGGATTTATTACCCATCCTTGAGCAAACCAATTTTAAACAAATATGTCTAGAGTAGTACTTCTTTCTCAGTACATCCATTCATTGTAAAATCATCAATGTAATTGAACAGTATAATGTCTTGTAGAAAAGTAATTCAATCAAGATATGAGGACAGGGCAGGCCATGGTGGCTCAGCAGGCAGAGTTCTCACCTGCCATGCTAGAGACCCAGATTCAATTCCTGGTGTCTGCCCATGCAAATATAATTATATAAAAATTAATATATATACTAGTACATTTGCATATGAGGACCAGATTAAATTATAGAACTGAATATTCACTATACACCCCCCAAATGACAGTGAGGTTGTTATTCTGCTCTGGGCAGCTGAAAGCAAACTGACAAATATTGAAAAAAAATTGCCAAAACAATAGCTGCATACCAAGTAGTTGGGGATGCATTAATCTGTTTAAGTAATGATACCGTATCTGAAAGAGCAGCAGTAATTAGAATAAATGTTTAGTTTATGAGAATCCACCATTATCCTCTAAGATCCATCTGTTTCCTGCTGAGGCCAAAAAGACTGTTGGGTATGAAATGTGATGTTTCCTTCAAACCCTTGATGGTGGAACTAATCTTCATCACAGTTGTGTGAATCTGTTTCTGGACACTATTCAGTGTCATCGATCAGAATATATACATATTTACAACCTTTGCCACACTCTCCTGATTATTTTAGCTTTTTCACAAATCCTAAAATCAGATTATGTAAGCCCTTTAATTTATTCTTAATTTTCTAAGAAGTTTTGACTATTTTTGTTCTTTGCTCTTTCATATAAATTGTAAAATCAGCTTGTTCATTTCATAAAAGAAATTTTATAAATTTTAATTAGCACCAAACTCTGAAATCTGTTGTACAACTAATTTGTTGCAGAGTACTTTGAAATACATTGTTTTTGTGTATATGTTATTTTTTCACAAAAAAGAAAAAAGTGAAGGAAGAATATGATAGAGAAGATAGAATTTCAGAAATGAATATGACTGCTGAAACAATATATTGATATATCCTTTGGCCTCCAGTGTTTCAGAGCAGCTAGAAGAAAAAATGAAAAAATCATGGAACTGTAACCAATACTAAACATTAAAATCTGTTGTATAACTAATTGTTAAAATGTACTTGGAAATTTATTGCTGTTTTGTGTATGTTACTTTTCACAATAAAAAACATTTAAAAATTTTAATTAAGCATTGTATTGAATCGATAGGTCAAATTGGGATTGCATTTAATTAATATAGAATTTGCTTCCAAAGGTCTCCCTACCAATATTATAGTTTCTTATTTCTTTATTTTTTTCAGATTACATGACCACCTTTACCTATCAACTAAGTTAGGCTTTCTTGGAGGGTGTTGCAAACAATCATATATGTTTTTCAAATTTATTCTATCCATTTTTATGAATTTATCTAAGTGCTGGTTTATTCATTAGTATATGAGATATCCAACACAAAGAAAGACACTATAAAACTCAGAACATGTGACATTTTACTCTCCCAGCCCCCTAATATTCTAATGTTCTATTACATAGAATATTACATGTATTTGTCTACTGCCACAACTATTAATACTTCTAATCCATAAGTGTATCTCATCTGTGAGAATCTCAGTAATTTTAAATGATCTCTTGTGCTATGTAGAAGTATATAACACTTTAAAATGAAAAGAAGAATAGCAATTTTTATTAAACAGCTATTAATTATATCAAGTAACACTTTCCTATTAGTTTATTAATAAATATTTATGGAACTTTTAAGGAATTAATGTGTTATATTTCCAGTAAGAAGAAAGTGAATTTCATGGAATCTGTTATTAACCTGATGACACATAGCTAATACATATTACAGCTCATACTATGTACTAGAAAAGCAACAATTTAGTTACTTTTCCAATCCATGTCATGTGTTTTTTCATTGAGGGATCTTTTTTTCTTTTTTCTTTTTTTTTTACCAAAAGGCAGGGTATAGGATATGATCATTTATATTTCGTAGTGCACTGATACAGAAAATTTCACTTGTTTTATATGGAAAAAATGCATTTTGTTGCTTTTCTTTGGCAGAAGAGAGCTATTGTGTTTTCTCCTTGGCATCCCCTGTGGACCCCAAGAATAGCTTAATAAACTGACCTAAGTATCCGAATACAGAATGTTCACTGCACTTGAGGAACTAGTTCAGTTTCAAACATAAGAGGTAAGGTTTTTCATCACTTATGCAATATTTCAGAAAATATAGCCTACAATCTCAAACTAGGGTTTGAGGTTTAAATTTGAGGCAGTGTGTTCTAATTTGTCACCAATTGGATTTTTAAAAATCTAAAGCTTTATAAATAACTGTAGGAAACATATGTTGATGCCATGCAGAGCTTAAACCACATTTAAAGTTATGACAAAAATAGCACAAATGGTTACACCTGAAAAATGGTTAACCTCAAAAGACCTATAGCCAAGAAATTGAAACATTTCCTTTAAAAACTTTCACATAAAAAAAGTGGAAATTTTTTCAAAAATGAAAACTTCTCTTTTCCATCAGACTGGAAATGGACAAAGTGCTATATGAAACCTCTTCAACCATGTCAAAGAGGACAATCTCTTAGGAAGTATTAGAGAAACAACAGAAGAAACCTGGGTTTCAGGCTTACCTATTGCAAAAGAGCATCCTCAAAACCTAGTCAGCTAAAGCCAGCACTGCCACAACCAAGGATGATATGTCCACCTTCGTTGAATGCCTCTGTTTCAGAATTCCTTTCTTACACAAGGACAACCTATAACTAACCAATACAGATTATCTTTGCAGCCCAATCATATCACCTGATATATTACTCTTTCCTTTACAGAGTTCTTTCTATTTGTAAATCAGGCTATGCATATATGGTTAGCTGGCATTGCCAAAGCACACTGTTTTCTCTTAGCAGCAATAGAAAATGCCTGCTAACAATACATACCCTTCAATGACTCTTGTTATTTTTAAAATATATATTAAAACAATGGGGTCTACATTTTTCCCTAATAACAGTAGTATATTTTTAGAAAAATATTCATATCCTAGAGTATTGATAGGAAGAATATGACCTCTAAAGTCAGACTGTTTGGGTTCAAATGTGTGCTTGTCCTTTGTCTTGTCTTATCATGAACAGGTTATGTAATCTCTGTGTCCCATTTTCATCACCTGGAAAATTCATCCGATCATTTATTGAGGCATTGTGCTAGGTGATGGGGATCCAGAATTTAACAAAACATGTAAAAATCCTGCGTTCATAATGAAGAAGCAAAAAAGCATAAGGGAAATATATAGATGTTGTAATTGCTATGGGAAAATGATATAGAAGGCTGCAGCAATAATTTAAGGACTGATATGTTGGTTCTTTGGGAAAAGGTGGGAGCAGCGGAGGTGTTAAGAAATAGTCACATTCCAAATATATTCTATGCAGAAAATCAATATGATATGCTGATGAAATGGATGTGTGGTGTGTGACATAGAGAAAATTCCAGTGTTAAGTCTTTGCTTGAACACATAGGAGAATGGCTTTCCATTACCTGTGATTAAATTGTGGATATTCCAAGTACCAAACTGAGGTTTATCTTTTGATGATAAACTATGTTAATTATATATTAAAGGCATTTAAATATTGTCATGCAACCAGTAGGGCCTGAGTAAATTAATTTAATTTTTACCATTACCATAGAACATTGATCATATTTTGTCATGTTCTATTCCAGTCTTATTTTCTTTATTATTACTTAGGTAGTTCAACTTTTATAATATAAAGATTTTGTTATGCCACCTTGAGTTGAAGGATTTTGTCTTAAAAATATTTCAGATAGTTTCTTACATAAAATATGATACACTTTGTATAAATAGGGAAAATAGATGAATAAGGCAAATAGTCCAGTGCTTTCACATTTCATAAGTGTTACATTATGTTTACTTAATGCCATCTTCAATGTTTTCTTCAATATCTTATGAGAAATTACATTAGCCAGAATTTGATTCAAACTAAAGCATACCCTGAACTTATTATAATCTGAAAAACTGGAGGACATGTTGATTACCACAGCCAACAAAAACCAACAGGATACATTTTCAAACTTGTATAAATGTACAGAAATGAAGACACTGCCAGCACAAAGACCAGAGAAAGAAAAGTCTAAAATATAAGAATAGACTTATCATGTACTAATGAGTGACTACTAAAAAAATTATATTATTAAAAATAAATGCTTAACAAAGACATCTCTAATTGCCAAAAAAGCAAAGAGCAATTACAATAAAGACAGATTAAAGACACAAGAGAGTTCAGAGCAAAAATAAGGCATAATACAGTAATTTATATAGATATTATATATAAATAAAATATTCATATAATTCCAGGATATAGAAATGCACATTTTAATAATTTCAGTGAGTTAATAAAAAGTGATTAATTTGAGAAAAAGTCATTAGCTATTCATTCCTTAAACAGAAGTTGAATTTTATTTTTTTAATGCAATTTTATTGAGATATATTCAGACACTGTGTAATCCATCCAAAGTATACAGTCATAGGCTCACAGTATCATCGCATAGTTGTGCATTCATCACCATGATTAATTTTAGAACACTTTATTTCTCCAAAACAAAGAAATAAAACTAAAAAAGGAAAACCTAAAATATCCCGTAACCTTTATCTGCCTTATTATTAAGTCAATAATATATTATTTTTAAAGAACATAACAATCTTATGAAAATCATAGAAGGGAAATTATTTTTAATCATACTGAAATTAAGCAAAGAAATGCTAATTAGTGGAGTTTTTGACAAATCACTGCAGATTAGAGTTTTCAGGCAGACAGTAAATGTGGTATTATTGAATGCAGATATTAATCTTATGAATTTACAAAACTTTAGGTCATAAAGCATTGCAAGTTGGGATTCTTGATTTCCTTATTAACATATAATACATTCACCTCCCAAATTTAAATAACAAAGGGATTACTAAAGTTTATGCTGATGAATAGAAAATGAAAATGTAAAATAGAAATAGGAAATGTCAAAATTATTTTATATATGTTTATTATATAAATGCACATATATAGGGCTAGTTTAGAAGACAATGAACCAAACTATTAAAAAATGGTCAGGATATTTCTATTTTCTTTAATAATTCAAAATATTTTCCAAATTTTCTTCAATTTAACATACACTTATTACTATTACTTAATTTTATCACTTAATTTTACTTTGCTCTAAGATCAGTTATTGAAGTGTTGTTTTTCCTTTTCCATCTGATTTTTATGAATACAAGAAAACAAAAATATTTATATAACATCAGTGAACATTTTCAGAACAAAATTAGTGTGCATTCAAAATTTTGCAGCAATGTAAGTATTTTGATGATTGTAGCAAAATTTATTAGTAGTGCATTAAAGTCTTTCCATTTACCTTCTGATTTAATCTTCACAATAACTCTTGTTTTAGAATAACTGGTTTTCTTGAACAGTTGAGTAAACTAGATTTAAGAACTCAGCATCTTACTTAGGGATATACAGCTAAAAAGATGTCACATCTAGAATCTAAAGTCTAGATTGTCCAGTCCAATGCATCCCACTCTACAATTGTGCTATATTTTTTCTTTAAAGAATAAGTGGAGTGAAATCTAAAAGTCCTCTCAATCATAATTTTTTTAAAATATGGATTATGCATAGGGGTTTCTATTGTACAATTTGAAAGACAGCAAAACATTTTTGTTCACATACTCGTTCTATAAAATGCATATATGTAAACCACAAGTTTTACACATATTTCATGGCATCCAAAGACTATGTCGATTTCTAGAAACATATTCTTGAAAATGTTCTAGATCATGTATAGTCAAATAGAGGAATGTTCAACAGAAATGCAAACCAATTAAAGAAAGCTACTCTATTTAGGAAGATTCCAAGTAAATACGCAAATGAAAGGGAAGATAAGGTTAACTGTTCAGCATCACCATCCTTTCAACTGCCTGGAACTCTCTAACTGACTCTATTGAGAACCTGACTCTATTGAGAACATTTTCACCTTTTTCTAAGCTCATAAATGAGCATCACCATGGTATAGAACACTTGATCCTTTCTCAAGGAGTTGGACTTCTTTGCTTTTAAATAAGTAAAAGCCATGGTACTTTAAAAGATGGTGACTTCCAGAAGGTGGGAGGTGCAGGAAAAGAAGGCTCTGTGCTTTCCTCAATTTGAATTAAGTTTAAAGATAATAGACAGAATGGACCTGTGGGACACAGAGATTGTGAGGAGACACTATTATGTTTGGGCCAGTAGGACTGAATATCATGACTCCCATGTCATGAGTGTTAGTGCACAGCATTGCTAAAATTGTGATTATATAAGAGACAACATAATAGATTACGTAGGAGTTGCAGAATGCAAACTGCTCATTGACTCACAATTCATAGAAGCCAATCATGAAGGACCCAGTGAGGAGGACATGACAGAGTCTCATGGACATAAAAACTGAGTAATTAAGAGGGTGGCAGTTGGCTATATAGTGGTTATACACCATTGAAGACAGAAGGTAAAATTCAGTGGTGCAAAATAAGGCAAAGAAAGACATGTCAGTAAACTTAGCCAGTGAATGAAATATACTTGTTAGAAGTCAGTAAGTTCTCTACGGTCTTGGCTGTGATGGCCATTGAGTAATTGAGGTCACAGTATGACAGGTGATTGAAGAAAAGAACTTGGGTACTTGATGATGGAAATACAGGTGAATTATCAGTATAATTCAGGCATTCATCAGCACAGTAAGCAAGTATATCAGAAGAAATAAATAGAAGAGAATACACAGAATATCTTCAGAGTTTGCCAATCTCATAAGGAGAGCAGCTACTTTAATAAAATTCCAATTCTCCATAGTGTTCAACCTTTTTGATCTGCTGAGAAATCAAAGAGTTCTTGATATGAATGACTTCAAAACTGTTTGTGGTTATAAGAATGACCTGACAGGGACCTAGATTGTAAGCTTTTATAGCAGAAACATTAAGACTGGAGTGATGATTATTTTTCTCGATTTCTAAAGGCCATTATATTTACATATATATGTAAAGATTATATATGTAAATATATATCTATATATATATCCTGATATTTAAAGATAAGAACAAAGGCCATCAGGTTGGGGTTAAAGTAATTCAGAACACAGGGGTAAGGAATACATGTCTATGTTTTAGAATCACACATACTCTTTAAAACCAAAGAAAGGAAGGTTTAGTTAGTCTGGAACAGAAATTTTCTGTAGCATATAATCTAACTCAACCCATATATATTTGAACAATTGAAACACAGGGAACCCAGAATAAGAAAGAGGTCCTTTAATCCTGTATGGATTATTGTAATACCTGAATACATCCTAGAGCATATTAAGCAGATAATCAAAAAAGTATTGGCAAACTCCCCTGAGAGATGGGAGAAAGAATATGGAACTATTAAACCTTACCATCAGGGAATCCGCTGATAATGTGTCAAACTTTTGGGACACCTCAGTCAACAGGCTATCTCTCAATAATGAGGCTTACTCTTGTGATGCTTATGTAGGTAGTGGAGAAACTTAGACTTCCTATGGGTATACCCAAGAGTTACTTCTGGGAGACCTCTTTTGTTGCTCAGATGTGGCCTCTGTCTCTCTAAGCCCAACTCTGCGAGTGAAGTCATTGCCCTCCCCCCTCTGTGAGACCTGACATCCAGGGGTGAAAGTCTCTCTGGTGACATAGGAGATGGTTCCCAGGAGTGAGTCCAGATCTGGCACCATGGGATCAAGAATTCCTTCCTGATCAAAAAGGGGAAAAAGTTTAACTAATAAATTATCAGTGGCAGAGAGAGCTGAAATAGAGTTGAGAGGCTACTCTGGAGGTGGTGCTTAGGCAAGCTTCAGGTAGACCTTGCTACCTATCATAACCTGCCAAACCCCAACCAGGACCATTACAGCCAATCCTAAAGAACACCTAGGGCAATATGTAAGATTCCACAAGGGTTCATGCACTAGAGTAACTTTCCAGAAACCTATAACCTTCAGATGGATTCCTAGACCAGATAAGTCCTGAAATCTAGAGGGCCCAGTCTCTCCAGAACATCAGATAGTTTCATCTTCCCACCCCAGGGGGTGACAGACCCTTCCAACATGAAAAAGTTAGAATGGCCATAGTCCAAATGCCCCTAAAGAGAGGGATGGAAAGATCAAAGGTGATGGTGGAGTTATACAGAGAAGATAGGATTTAACAAATGGATATGATTACTGAATCATTAAATTGATATCTATTAGTCTCCAGCATCTTAGAGAAGCTAGAAGTAAAAACATAAAATTATGGAATTGTAACCCATGTCAAACTCTGAAATATGTTCTAAAACTAATTGTGGTGCTGTGCTTTGAAATGTATTGTTTTATTGTATATATGTTATTTTTCAGAAAAAAGAAAGAAAAAAATTAATTGTGGTGATAAAAAATATTTAAGCCTTCTAGCTTCCTATATTCTGGAGCAAAAAATGATAATTCTTTGTATATAGATATCTTAGAGGATCATATGATAGCTCATGAGAAACTCTGGGATCTGTCCTGTAACTGCTTGTGGAAGAGTGCTTTGAAATCTGTTGCTTTTTTATTATTTACTTTGTATATATGTTATACTATACAATAAAAAAGTTTAAAAAAATTAAATATAAAATCGTCCAAAAAAAGAATGACGTGACTTTTCAAAACATTTTTAGTCCTCCTATAAATTTAAAATAAAGAATAGTTTGCAAAATATGAGTGAAAAAATTCTTACTTTGACAAGGAAGTATACATTCATTAAAAATCTTAATTTGGATATTATATGACAGGAACTCATAAGAATCACATAATTAAAGCTGACACTGCTATAAATACCCATGTTTATTCACATACTTATACACATGGAAATATTACAACATAGGTCTTACTAATTTACACATTTTTTTCTATTAGAAACAGGGCACAGAAAGTTAAGTAATTTATCCACATTCACAACCAGTAAGTGTTGTGGCTACGTAATTCTATGAAGACTGTTAGAGTCCAGAGATTATGCTCATAACACAATATTCTAACAGTGTTTAATCAAAGAATAGCAGAAAAATGTTCTAGATTTGTAATAAGCAATGATAGAGAGCTTGAAAGCATCACCTGTTAAACTTTTGTAACTTATATTATTTAATTCAAAAGAATGATGAAGATTAAAACTTGAGGTCACTTCACTGGTAACCACTCATTACTTTTAATTTTCAGATGTGTCTTATGTGATTACTAAAAATCAAAGTTCTTCCAAAAATGATGTTTCTGGTATATAGATATCGTTTGATGACTCTGATTCTGTTAGTGCTATAGTTCCATTTATATAAATCCTGGCAATACAATACTTAGGTAAGGTCTGTATTATATGTATAGGTATATGCACTTTTTTCTACTAATATTCCTTTTTTTTATTATTGTATGCTGTATGGCAGGGGTCACATTTCATTATTTTTCCATGTAAGCATGCTGTTATTGCAGCACCATTTGTTGAATTTTGTTTGCTTGTGTTTTATTTGTTTGTTTTTGGGAAGTGCATGGACCAGGAATCAAACCCAGGTCTCCTGCATGGCAGGTGAGAATTCTTCCACTGAACTACACTTGCACCTCCAATATTCCCTTTTTTGAGGTAAACCAAAACTCTCAAACTTTGAGAGTAATACTTACCTAGAGCCAAATGCAAATTTGGTGGAAAAGTTTTTACAGCATTATCTGTCTAGAAATGTGTCAACTTCAAGTTTGTCTCACAAATAAAATATGTAAACTAGTGAAGTAAGCTGAAATTTTGGCTATACAATATTTGTTCCCTTGGAGATAGCTTTCCTACAGTTTTGTGCATGTATTTTTGTTTTGTTCTGAGGTAAAATAAGTAAATCTAAACATTTTGTTCAGGACCTGATCAAATAGAAAATTCACCTGCAAATTATATCTCCTAAGTGTACCCGTAAGCTAATGTGAACATAAGCAGAACAGATTGCCTCTTGCACTTCATCCTCAAATACCCACAGCACTTCTTATATTATGGATTGTGGATAATGCCACATTTGCTCATCTCTGGGACCAATTACCAAGGAAATTTTCCTGGCATATTTCCAAGGAAAAAAATTCAAGGACTGATGCTTCAGTGTAAGATTTGTAATAGAAGGTTGCTTTTCCATTAAGACACATAATGTTGAGTATCATTTTTGGGTATTCCTTTGTGATGATCTCAAATATAACTAAATAAAAGAGAAGGCATTTGTAGAAAAATATATAATTACGCTGTGGCTAAAAGGCCAGATTGTTAACCACCAGGTTTGGAATAGCACATATTTCACAATGAAGCATTTTTATATTTAAAAACTGTGACACTATATTAGTACTAGACATTGTTCATCACACAAAAATTAGAATACAACAAAGTTTAAAAAAGAAATTGATACACATTAATTTTATAAGTCTTCAGTTCTAATTTCTTCCACTTTGTTCTAGTTTGCTAGCTGCTGGAATGCAACACACCAGAGATGGATTGGCTTTTAATAAAAGGGGATTTATGTTGTTGGTTCTTCAGAGGAAAGGCAGCTAACTTTCCACTGAGGTTCTTTCTTACATGGAAGGCACAGGATGGTCTCTGCTGGTCTTCTCTCCAGGGCTAGTTTAGAAGACAATGAACCAAACTATTAAAAAATGGTCAGGATATTTCTATTTTCTTTAATAATTCAAAATATTTTCCAAATTTTCTTCAATTTAACATACACTTATTACTATTACTTAATTTTATCACTTAATTTTACTTTGCTCTAAGATCAGTTATTGAAGTGTTGTTTTTCCTTTTCCATCTGATTTTTATGAATACAAGAAAACAAAAATATTTATATAACATCAGTGAACATTTTCAGAACAAAATTAGTGTGCATTCAAAATTTTGCAGCAATGCCTCTTGCATTGCTAGAAAAATGTTCTAGATTTGTAATAAGCAATGATAGAGAGCTTGAAAGCATCACCTGTTAAACTTTTGTAACTTATATTATTTAATTCAAAAGAATGATGAAGATTAAAACTTGAGGTCACTTCACTGGTAACCACTCATTACTTTTAATTTTCAGATGTGTCTTATGTGATTACTAAAAATCAAAGTTCCAACAACTTTCCCCGGGGTGACTTCTTTCTGCATCTCCAAAGGCCTGGGCTGAGCTGCAAGTGCTGAGATGAGGAATGCCGAGCTGCTTAGGCTGTGCTACCTTGCGTTCTCTCATTTAAGCACCAACCAATTAAGTCAAACGTCACTCATTGTGGCAGACACGCCTCCTAGCCGACTGCAGATGTAATTAGCAGCAAATGAGGTTCACGTGCCATTGGCTTATGTCCGCAGCAACAAGACTAGGTATGCTCACCTGGCCAAGTTGACAACTGAATCTAACTAACACACACTTATTTTCCTTTTTTCATAGATGATATTTATGTCATTTATGTATTCACATAATTTTTATCTTATGTGTTCACATAATTTTCTTCATACTGTACTTTTAGCCACATCTTGATTTTATTATTAAATATTTATAATATACCTTTACCTATTTATGTTAGTGTTTTGTAAAATCCACAATTTCATGCGTTTTGCATTGGATGGTCTATATGATTAACTTTTCTCTAGGAGTGTGCACTAGTCAATGCAAAACCATCTTAAAAATGAGGGAGAGATTAAGACATTCCCAGATTAACGAAAGCTAAGGGAGATCATCAGAACTAGACTTCCCCTTAAGGCCATGCTACAAAGAGTACTTAAGACTGAAAGAAAAGTGCACCAGAGAATGGATCAATGTAGCATAAAAGAATAAATATTTATGATAAAATTGTCTGTATAGTTAATTATAAACCCAAGTGCTGTTTTATAAATCTATGGTTTAGAACATATAATATATAATGAAGGAAATTACAGGGACAGAAAACTATGCTACAAAAAAAATTAATTAAAATATATATGATATAGGCATTAGTGTAAGAATTGAGAGACACAAAGATATAAGACTTGCAAAGCTCAAATAGCAAAATGACAGAAAATATTCCTGCATTATCCATAGCTACTTTAAATATAAGTGGACTAAACTTTCCAGTGAAAAGTCAAATTGGCACAATGGTTTAAAAACATGACCCGAGTATATATTGTTTACAAAAAACACAGCTTCATTTAATTCTTTGCATTTATATTCTGATTAAATCTTCACAACAACTCTATAGTTTTATAATTATTATTTTTCTTGAATAATTGAGGAAAACAGATTTAAAATTTCAGTGATTTATTAAGGGATATACAACTAAAACAGTGGCACATCTTGAATCTAAATCATGGATTTCTTTTCCAAACCATCACGCTTACAACTGTACTATATTTCTCTAGAATTAATAGTGTAAAATCTAAACAGCTATCTATAATAAAATTTTCTGAATTTGGAACATATATGGGGGTTTCTATCTTAAACTTGAAAAGTAGCAGCACATTTATGTTCACATTACCTGTTTTATAAAACATATATTTGTAAACCACATATATTATGCATATTTCATGGTTTTCAATAACTATGTAGAATTCTAAGTACATGTCCCTGGAAATGTTCCATATCATGAGTCATGAAATAAAGGGTGGTTCAACAGAAATGCACACTAGAGGATGCTACTGTATATCAAGAAAGAAAGGTAAATATGCAAATATTAAAGGAAAGATGAGGTTAAATATTCAGCATTAAGGTCCATTCAACTACTCTCTCTTTTCTGCCTGACCCTAATAAAAGCATTTTTCATTTCTTTGTTCCTAAGACTATAAATGAGTGGATTCATCCTGAGAATCACCATAGTATAAAACACAGAAGCCACTTAACCCCTTCCTAAGGAGTAGGACATCTTTGGCTTTAAAAAAGTAAAAATTGTAGTGCTGGATGGGCCAAAGTGGCTCAGCAGGCAGAGTACTCATCTGCCATGCTGGAGACCCAAGTTCAATTCCCAGTGCCTGCTCATGCAAAAAAGAAAGGAGGGGGGGAGGGAAAGGAAAAAGCAGATGAGAGAGGGTGTCCAGACACATGGGTGGCCTTAAATCTTGAAAAAAATTTGTAGTGCTGTAACAGATGATAACTTGAAGGAGGTGGGAGGCACAAGTAGAGAAGGTTTTGAGTTTTCCGTAAGTGAAATTAATTTTCAGTATAGTAGGTAGAATGGAACTGTAGAACACAGAGATTGTTATAAAAGACACTATTATGTTTAAACTAGAGAAAATGAAACTCATGATTTCAGTGTCATAAGTGTCAGTGCAGGACAGGGCCAAAATAGGTTGTGTCAGAGAAGAAGTAATAGATTACATTGATGTTGCAAAAATGCAGATCGCTCATGTAAACAACATTAACTAATTATTCAGTAAAATCCATCATGTAGGACCCAGTGATGTGGGCATAGTAGAGTCTCACCTACATGGTGTTGAAATGGGTTGCAGATGAAAACATAATGGCCATAAACCATAGAAGAGAGAAGGAAAACATTCAGTGACAAAAGCAGACATCTGGGTAAAGCAACCAGTGAATTAAGAATATTTTTGTTGGAAGTCATTAAGTTCTTTCAGATTTAGGAGTGATGACTCTTGAGTAACTGAGGTCAAGGAAAGACAAGTGATGTTGGAAAAAGAATATGTGGTTTCAAAGCTGGAGATTGAGAAGAATTATCAGTATCATCCCTGAATTCCCTAGCAGGATGATCAGGTATATCAGGAGAAATAACGTCAAGAGGACACACTGGACTTCTTAAGAGTCTGCTAATCCCATAAAGATGAAGTCAGGTGTATTTGCATTATTCTTATTCTCCACAGTGTTCAAACTTCATAATCTGTGGAAAAATCAAAGGTCTTTCTTGATATGAATGATTTCAAAACTGTTTTTGTTTGTAAGAATAATCCATTATCTTGAAAAAATTGATTTACTGATCTTATAAATATATAACAAAATGTCACTTGCAAAATATGACTGAAAAATTCCTTTTATACTAGGAAATATAAACATTATAATTCATAATTTGGATATTATATAATAGAAACTCATAAGAATCACATAATTAAAATGAACGTGACACTGTTATAAATATTCCCACTTATTAACATATTTATATACATGAAAATCTTACAACATAGGTATTGCTAATGTACATTTTTTCTATTAGAATCAGGGCACAGAAATTTAAGTAATTTATGCAGATTCACAACAGTAATTGACTGTAAGTGTTGTTGACTATGAGATTCTATGAAGAGTGGTGGAGTCCAGAGATCATACTCATAACACTATCCTAACATTTATTTGATTCCAGAATTACAGAACAATATCCTAGATTTATAACAAACAGTGATAAAGAGTTTGAATGCATCACTTATTATACTTTTGTATCTTAAATTATTTAATTTGAATGAATGATAAGAAATTAAAACCTGAGGTTACTTTACTGGTAACAACACATTCCTATTGATTTTCAGAAGGTAAGCCTTAAGTGATTGTTAAAAACAAATTTCTTCCAAAAATGAAATTTTCAGTATATGGACATTGATGAATATAATTCTTTATAATCTATTATTTCCATTTATACAAATCCTGGCAATACTTATGTAAGGCCTATATTATATGCATATGTATATGCACTCTCTTCTAATAATATTCCCCTTTTTTGAGGTAAAAATCACTGTCTAACTTTGACAGTGATGCTTACCAAGAGCCAAATGTGGTAGAAAAATTCTTACAGCATCTTATCTGTCTAGAAATTTGTCAACCTCAAGTTTTTCTCACAAATAAAATATGTAAGGCAGTTGAGTAATCTGAAATTTCAGCTGTACCACATTTGTTTCCTTGGAGATAACTTTTGCTTAATATTTGTGTGCACATGTTTGTTTTGTTCTGAGGTAAAATAAATCAAATTAAAATTTTTGTTCAGGTCCTGATCAGATAGAAAATTCTCCTAGAGCTTATGTCATAAGCATACCAGAGGATTACTGTGAAAATAAGCAGAGCAGATTATCTCTCGTCTTCCATCCTTAAAATCCCACAACACCTCTTAGATTAAGGATTGTTGATAATGCAACATTTGCTTGCTTCTGGGACCAATTCCCAAGGAAATTTGCTTGGTATGATTTTAAGGATAAAACTTGAAGGACTTTCATGCCACTTAGGTTGCCTTTTCCTAAGACACATAATGTTGAGTATCATTTCTTGATATTCCTTTATTCTTAATTCTGACTAGGTAAAAGAGAAGGTATTTTTAGAGAAATATGTAATTAATTTGTGCCTGGGAGGCCAGATCACTAACCATCAGGGATGGAATAGCACATATTACACAATGAAACGCTTTTATATTAAAAAATGTGACACCATAATAGTAGTGAACTTTGTTTATCATACAAAAATTAGAATACAGCCAATTCAAAGAAATTGAAAACTGTTCATAAATGTTAATCTCTAGATGTATTTGCTTCCATTTTTTCCTTTTATCATAATGGTAATTTGTATGTATACTTATGTGTTCACATAATTTTTACACACTGTATATACATTAATATCCTGATTTTTATTAAATATTTATAATACTTCTTTACCTATATCATGCCAGAGTTTTGTAAAATTCATGATTTCATTTGTTTTGCATTAACTGGTTCTACATAATTAACTTGTTTCTAGGCATGTACAGCAGCTGATGAATGGGTGTATAGGGGAGTCACAAGAAAAACATGATAGAGTTTCTCTGGTCAGTTTTGGCAGCCTCACCTAATTCATCTAAACAGCAGGTGTGTTGTACTGAACCATAAACAATTTTCTTGAAACTTCTTCCATTTACTTAACTTGGCATTTATTATATAAAAGATATATAAGATTTGGTTCCTGGACCATGCACCCCCCCAAAAAAGAAAGATATATTACAGTAGAGTACATAAACATATTTCAACAAAAGTAGAACTTTATTCCTGACAATTAGTCAATGTCATTATTATTTTTTTTAATTCTATTCCTCCTTTAATTATGTCAAATTTTGTTTTGCTTTTGAAGCTCAGTTAAGGAATTTTAAAATTTTCTGAAAACTTGTTTCTATTGTTATTTTATATGGTCCTTCATATCTCTGTAATGCAGAGGTCTACTTCTTCTCATAGTAGTGCTCTGTATTGTCATGTTTATTTGCTTATATATATGCTTCCTTTTACTAGTCATCTACTTCTTATAGACATCATATAGATACATAATTTTTTAACAGAATCAACTACTGTGCCTTTTATTTGGAGTATTTAGTACACTTATACTTAAAATAATGATTTATATTTTATTAAAATTTACATAATATATTTTTGAAAGTATGATTCCTTTTTCCTGGTTTCTTCGTGGCTAATAAAATGTTATATTAAATTTTAGTACCTCTATTAGATTTTTGAAATATATTCATTACGTTATATTTTTAGTGACTTCTCCAGAAGATAAAATTTTCATCCACAAAATTAAGTTAGTAAACTTAATAGTTTATTATTGCCTCCAGAGAACCTCGATGCCAGTGTAAGACCCTAATGGGTTCTGTCTGCCCACAGGATCTTTGAAGACAAGCAAAGACAGACCACGCAATTTTTTTCAAAACACCAGAAAACAGTTAAATGATTACAGTAACTGGACAAGTGCTGAATTGAGAAAATGTCACTTAAAACAGATGGCAAAATCTGGTCTCTGCCACAGCCCTTCCCTGTGATCTCCTTGAGGGTCCCTGGCTCTGTTTTTGATGAAGAAGAGTAGCTCTTATGTGCTTTCTGGAGTGAATGGATGTCAGTTCCAATCTAAACAGTGTAGCATGAAAACCTGATCTAGGGCAACCATCTCTGTCTCACTCTCAGAATGTGCCCAGTAGACAGAAAATGCTTGCAGACATATATGTATTGTTGGAAAAATTCAAGACCAAATCAGCCTGGGACAGGAAACCTGGCTTTAAGACAAACAATAGAGCAACCTGAAGGGGAAAGGGGAAGTCTACTTCATAGAGATAGACGAGGCATTCCAATTCACATAAACGAGGACATTTCTAAAGCTAGGACACAAGTCCAGTATAAAATAGGCTCAACAAGAAGGAGAAGAACCCACACATCTCCCTCAAGCTAATATTCTTGATAGGAGAAATAAACTATGAAGAGTACCAACCAATGCAGAGCCAATTTTCAAAGACAGTGAAAGGCGTTTTGTTTTTTGCATTGATTTATTAGTTTTTGTTAGTTTCTGGCACTAAATGATATATCCCTCATATGACTACCTGAACACACACATAAGCACCTGACACCTAGATTAAATCCCATTATTTAAATATTAAAATATGAAAATGTGCAGAGTGCAACAAAAGTCTCAAGACAAAGACAGAACTTAAGACCCATCCATAAGAACAAGATAAAGCTTCAGAAATCAAAGAATTGCACCTTGAATACAAAAAAGACAATTAATGACTTCTAAGAGAAGACAATTGAAATGATTCAGTCTGAAGAGCAGAATGAAAAATGATGAAAAAATGTGAACTTATCTTAAGAGACCCATGGGAAACTTTCAAGATAAGCAATATAGGCATGATTGGAGTCCTAGAAGAAAGAGAAAAAAGTGCAGGAGGAACTTTCAAAGAAATAATTGCAGAAAAGTTCTTAGATGTAAGAAAAGACATAAGTATACATTTATGAAGCACACTGAATGCAACAGAATAAAATATGCACAATAAAAAACATAGCAAAGCTTTAGGATACAAAGACAGGGATAGAATTCTTATAGCTATCAGAAAAAAGAAATGCATTGTTTAAAATTCAGTCCCTATAAAATTAACTGCTGATATTTCATTAGAAATCACAGAGTGATTTAAAGAAGGCAGTGTGTTAAAATATTTAAGTGCTGAAAGGAAACAACTGCAACTGAGAATTTCATATCTGCCAAGACCATATTAAAAATGAGGGAGACAGTGTAAATCATTTATTGTACACATTGGATGATTACATGGTATGTCAATATATATTACACATCTATTAAAAAGTCTAAAAATCTATAAAAATGAGAGAGAGATTTATACCTTCACAAATTAACAAAGGCTGAGGGAGATCATCATAACAGACCTTCCCTTCAAGTGAGGCTGACAGAATACTTCAGACTGAAAGGACAGGGTACCAGAATATGTATCAAAGTAGCGTGAAAGGTAGGTCTTGACTGGTTTACTGGAATCCTTTAAAAGAGGAAACACCTCCTGCATTCTTTTAAAGATGATGTTTTTAGATAAGATATGGGTCTTAATCTGACTCCTAGAGCCCATTTTAATCAGAATGAAATTCAGACTTGGGGGAAAACCACAGAAAAATCTGGGAATCAATGAAACCTGGCATAGAAAGGAAAATGACATTGCCATTTGTATTGCCACAAACATAAAAGCTAAGGTTGAAGGATCAGTGGCAGTTATGACAGTTAACAATAAATTTGTATTAAAATTGCTTCAATTCATGTAACAAAAACACCACACTATTTCAAAAATTTAATAAGAAAAACTTTAAGGGGATATATGTGATCTCTATACTATCCACATGATTTTTCTCTAAACCTATAACTTCTCTAAGAAAAAAAATTATCAGACCTCCTCATATAAATTGTAAAAATTCTAAACCTAACTAATTTCATTTGCTCCTTTTCATTTCAGCCATGGTTTCCATATATTATATACACATATATTATTTATATATATTGTAAATCTAGTAAAAGAGTGCTATTATTTTGATGTGCTCAGTTGTCTTTTACAGAAATTTCAAACATATCCCATGATTTCCACACTTCATTTATTTTGGAAATTCAATTTTTCCTCTGATATAATTTTCTTCAGGTCTGGGAATGACTTTAGCTTTTCTTGAACTGCAGGTCTTTTGACAACATATTTCCAAAGATTTCATTTATGTTAAATGTCTATATCACACTTGGGTTTCACTAATATTTTCACTACATAGAATTATTTTTTATTTTGCCTTTACACTTTGTAGGTGCTTTTCTTCTAGTGTTATTGCTCCTCATGAGAAGCTGGCCAAAATGGATATGTTCCTTCCTCCCCACTCTTTTTGAAGTTCCACCCTCTATCCTCCATCAAACCATGACAGGTGTCCACCCTGTGCCACTTAGGCTGCTTTGAAGTTTTGTTTGTATTGTTCATTTTTTGTAGCTTGTTTATGATGCACTTCTTTGTATGTGTGTGCTTTTGTGTGTTTGCATATTGACTTTGCCTTCTTTTGGACTTTCAGAATTTCTTAGTTCCATAAGCTAATGTTTCTTCTCCAAATTTTATATATCTTTCACTTTTTATTAATTTGTTTTTATCATATTACATCTACTCTTGTTAATTTAAAATGTTTCCCTGCTATTGTTTTGCTCTTAGATCCTCAGTTTGAAAGACATTTATTGATCTGGTTTCCAATTTGCTGGTGATTTCTCCAGTACCTACCAATCTGCTACTGAGTCCTTGCAAAGTTTTCATTATCACATAGTATGCTTTTCATTTCCAGAATTTCTATTTAGTTCATAATTATCTTAGTCCAGTTTTTCTACTGAGATTTATCATATATTTTCTTATAAGAATTATTTTTACCTTGTCATTGAATATATGTTTAAAGCTAGTTTATAGTTCTAGGCTGTTGATGCAAACTTTGAGCTCATCTTGAAATCTGTTTCTATTATTTTTTTTTCATAAATATGGTTCACATTTTGTTTTACTTTGTATTATAATTGTTTCATGATATACTGTACTTTGTGAAAGATACATTGTAGGTAATTTGAATTATGCTGACTTTCCATGAAGCATATTGAGTTTTTGTTCTAGCAGGTAATAAATTAATAACATTGTTGAATCTCTCAGACTCTTTATTATTTTTTTGTTAAGGAAGATCTATATCATTTTTCCTTCAGTTTTAGGGCATGGTATTTACCTCAGGTATTGGCCTTACTTCAAAATTGTGGCTTTTTTTAGTTCTTAATTTTTAATTTTATTGCTTTAACATCATGCCTGAGTTAAGATATTCACCATACTGGCTGGCCATAATCCAGCTTTTCCCAGTCCTTCATGAACTCTTTTATGTATGCACTATTCTCATCCATGTAGTAACCTCTCTTAGCCTACTGATTATCCATCTTCACACATACAGGTCAGCCTTCAGCTAAGGATCTATAGCAAATCTAAGTACAAATATTTGGAGTACTTTTGTTTTCTTAATTTTATGTTCCAACTCAAATTTTTGGAAACCCAATGTTTATCTCCTCAGCCCTGTAAAATCTTTATACTTTGCACGTACTCTCTCTCTCCCTAGTCAACAAGCAGTACAGAAAGGCAGGCTTAACCAATGCTCTTCTTATATATTTCCATTAACTCATGGATAACTGACCTGTTATGTCTGTTTCCAGTGATTGCAAGCTGTTTTCATAGGAATTTTGATCAGGTTTAGTGTTGTCTATTTTTGTAAGGGAATTCACATACCACTTACAATTTCATGACAGAAGGCAAAAACTGAACAAAGATTTTAATTTTCTTCCGATGTCAAATACAATAGATTTTGATCCTCTAGCTCAGTATATTTTCCCTATATTTTTTATCATTTTCTTTTTTCCTTGTAAAGATTGTTCTCACTTTTTTTGATGATTTAAAAATGTTTATCTTTCTTTTTTGATAAATATTATTCCATTTTATTTGCTTCTAATTCATTGTCATTTTAGTTTTATCATTCTATTTCTCCTACTTCTCTAGGTTAAATTCGTTCATTTTATTCTGGCAGCCAGAGCTAATGGATTATATTTTTATTTTTGTTACCTCCATAATATGGTGAGAATTTGATATTTCAAGGAACCATCTGAGTGCTACTTTATTGCTTATGCAGCACCATGCATTATTCATATTGACATCTATTATACAAATATTCTAGAGTTAAATATTTTAATCACTATTTCACCAAGAAAGAGTTAAACTTGTGTTTTTAGTTTTATTTATTTTGAATGTACAAATTGAAATATTTTGCTGCTTTTATATTTTAAATAATTAAAAGTATATAACATATACTTTAAACTTAATGATTTTATCAGTATTCAAAAGGAAAATGCACTGGAAAATTTCAGAAATGAGGAGTTGGCCATATGGTATGGGAGACAGCATGAAGATTGAGAGAATCTGACAGAAAGGAAAATGGAAAAGGCAAATAAATGCATGCTTTATTCTTGAAATGTTGATATACAAGAGAGATAGAGGAAATGCAAAGAGAGAGCAGCTAGAAAAGAGAATGGTATACCACAATATGAAGAGAATCCTAGGAAAAGTCCATATAGATTTTTTTATTATTAATTAAAAAACTTAACAAAAGAACATAAGATATCATTCCATTCTACATATACAATCAGTAATTCTTAATATTATCACATAGTTGCATATTCATCATTTCTTAGAACATTTGCATC
>PVIY010041068.1:0-21933 GCA_004026745.1 Myrmecophaga tridactyla | reverse complement strand
GATGAGAGAGAAACCCTGAACGTCATCGGCCTTTTTGAACCAAGGTATCTTTCCCTGGATGCCTTTAATTGGACATTTCTTTAGACTTGTTTTAATTGGGACATTTTCTCGGCCTTAGAACTGTAAACTAGCAACTCATTAAATTCCCCTTGTTAAAAGCCATTCCGTTTCTGGTATATTGCATTTCGGCAGCTAGCAATCTAGAACAGTGTGTGACTGTCTAAATGTGTTGTGTGTGTGATAAAAGACCAAGGATTATCATGAAACTAGGTGCAAAAGCCATAATGAATGCATTTTAAATGAAGATAGATAGCCTTGCCTGAGTAGAACATAAATTTGAGGTTGATAAGACTTGAGTTATATTAGAATACATGTGAGAGGAGAGATTACTGCAGGTCTCACATGCCAGTCATAAAGTTATACAGAGGCTGACGAGTAAGAGGGGGCTAATTAAAGAAAATCTAGACGGCAACAGCATGACTTCCTGTCCAGGCTCAACAATTTGCTACTTATTGCTCTCCATGGTCTAATCATGCTCTATTTTTATAGCATGTATCACTCCATCGTACATTGTTATAAAACTATTTTTAAAAATTATTTATAATCTATCTCCCCAAGCAAAATATCCTCCTTTTAGGGCAGTACTTTCTTTTGTTCACTATGGCTCAGGGTTTAGAACAATACCTGGGACATAAGCAAACACTTAGTACAAATTGTTAATTGGATGAATGGAACAATGACCTTGAGCAATTGCATCTCTAACTCACTTTCCTTAAATGGATAGGATGTAGTTAATGAGGAAGATATGATGAGAATAATAGGGTACTCGGTATTAGACATTATGAGGCTCATACATTGCCGCATTTAACACAGTATTTTGCATATAAACTGCTCAATATGTGTTAGACATATTTGTCTTGTTATTGTATGTTCTTGCAGTGAGAACAACATAAGACAACATTCTGACAGGCGATTCATGGTTCATATCGATTAGTATTTATCCAACAAACATGTCAGAAACCTAGGAATAGTCACATGGTCCTGTACTTCAAAGAACTAATCATTTACTTGAAACTTGACTAAAATATAAAAATAGTAAACCAATATAATAGATTGGGAGGCCTAGCACATACAAAAGCATCTAGAAGAAGAAAAGGCATAGTGAGAGCAAAGACAGGAACAATCAAAGAAGGTTTGAGGGAAGACTTCAGGGGAGAGGGGATTTGACTTGTGGATTGAAGAAGGAATAGGCCTCATCTGGACCCATGAAGAAGAAAGGAACGTTTCATGTAAGAGGAAAAAGGGAAAGAAGGCCATGGAGTTCAGTCAGAATGACGGTGATTTGTCCATGTGATGGGAAATGGTGTCGATTTAAAAAAAAAAAGACAGGCATTTGGGAGGAAATAAACCTGGATATGGAGAATAACAAATCCTTCATAAACATGAAGGGCACTGATAGGCAGAGGAATTTAGTTTCGATGTAATAAGAAAGGACAGTTGTTAAAGTATTTTTGTCTTTGTTTGTTCAGTAAAGTCCCAGGAAGATTGGAATTAAGTGAAGAAGAGTTTGGAATTAGGGAAGCTGGGTAAGATATGGGTAACATATGAAAACAATATGTTCCAGCCCATCCTTCCTCTTTACTACCAGCAAATCATACTAAAATATAGATGCGGTTTTGTAATTTTTAGCCCAAATTCTGATCATCTACCTGCAGCTTCATGATCAAGCCCAGAACACCCTAGCAAGGCATTCAAGGTTCACAGTGAGTCAGGCTCAACATACTTCTAGCCTCATCTCACAGCCCTTCAAACCCTAACAAGCAGTACAATCCTATCCCTAACTCTAAGCACACCAAATTCTTGCCATTGTCCTGAATAGACAATGAATATTTATTTTCCGTGCCTTTGCTCACACTGTTACACAACTTGGCACATCCTTTCTCTTCTATTATGTCTCCTATGATGGCCAGCTCAGCCTTTAACACTTACCTCAAGCCTTTTCTAATATGGTTCCTTCCTCATTCTTTGAGTTCCCTTTTTTTTCCTTGCCTACAAATTACACATCTTATACTTGTAGCATTAAACTTACTATGTTTCAATTATATGCTTATATTCTTATTGCTCATATTAAACCATCAGTTCTTGAAGGTCAAGTAGCTTTATATCTACAGGGCCTAGCACCATGGAGGCATGCTGTAAGAAACTAATAAATGGTTGTCAAATGATATAAGAGGAGATTATAGAACTTCATGATTAAATGAAAGGCCAGTGAACACAAGGCATTAAGAAAACATTTTAAATATGAAAAAACAGTGTTGCTATATGCAGCAATGAGGTCATTGTTAAGTGAAGCTGGCTTAGAGTAGATGGCAAGTTTGGTGTCAAATTGATGACATCGTAAGGTTATTTCAGAGAAAATATTTTGTTTTACTTGGAAATAAAAGGTGGCTCTTGAGCGAAGGAAAAAAAATACATTTATTTAAATACATTTAGCAGGCATACCTTTGGAGGTGATAACTGAAAAACAGAGACTGAGAGAGTACTTGAAGAACTAATAGGAAAAGAAATGAACTGCTGATTAGAACTTGGGTGCTGTGGAATGAGAAGAGCAATGAAATTAGCGGATTGTGAAACAATGACAAAAAAGCGAAATCTGAGAGGGTGGAAGAGGATATGACTTGGTGCAGAAGTCTGGGATGAGAATACATGTAAGGAAATAATGATTAACATAATCAAATACCTATTAGACACCAAAGGAGATGAATCTGAGAAGCAATGAGAAAAGAGTAATTAATACTTTTAGAGAAAGAAATTTCAACACTGTGTTTGGAATAGAGGATGTGAATTTCAGCTAACAAAGGAAGAATCTGAACTGCAATTGCAATTGTCATAAGTGAATTTAAGTCATGTCTACAACTTCAAATCTTGTTAAATATGAGTATCCCATCTGCAGGTATTTTTTTTTTTGTATGATGCCACCATATTCTAAAGGCTGAGCTTGCAACTTCAAGTTCAGTCATGGGAAAAATTAAATGTATCTGGAGTTTGAGAACTCCCCAGTTGAGATTTTCATCTCCTCATCAGTCACTCTTGAAGATTTCAGAGTTTGAATTCCTTTCATAAACCTTGTTTTTCTCTTGGGTATTTCTATACATGGACACTTTATCTTTTCTTTAATCTCTAATAGACAGAATCCGTGAGTTAGTTCTGCAAGTGTTGAGAACAGCATTTTCAAAATGTGTTCCTTAGAACACTAGTGCCACAGGATGTTAATAGGTGCTATATGAAAAAAGAAGTTACTGTTTTCAAAATGCAAGTGTAAACAAACACAAAAAGCTTTCTTTACCATAGGGATCCTCAAAGCCTATAACATGTGCATTGTAAAGTCTTGAATAAGTAATTATAGTTGTGGTTGTTTCCCAACTATTTTTGACCACAAAGTCATTCTGTTATGAAACACATTCTGGGGCATGCTGAACTTGATGTATTTGATTTAACATTTTCTAGCTTATTTTTCTTCCAGATAGAGGTTGCATTGTATTTATATGTTATATAATGCAATACAAAAATAATACATCCCTTGACCATGAATTATGCTAATGTATAACTAAATGAACTGCAGATCTTCCTTTAAGCCTGCCTTCCTTCCTTCCTTCCTTCTTGCCTTCCTGCCTTTCTGCCTTCCTTCTTTCCTTCATATATTCTCCCTAATTAGGAGATGGCTGCAAAGGATTTCCTGGTTTTTATTTAAAATAAAGAATTTGTACTACTGAATTGGATTTCAATGAATAACTATATATGGGAATAATTATAAAAAGGCTCTTTGGGAGCATCGTTATCATAATCTGTAGGACTGGGATATCCACATTTCCAGTTTGCAAGTTCTATAGTTCTAGGGTTTTAAATTTCTTCAAAAGCAACTAAAGATTTGAGATGCTTGCACCCATCAAATTATTTAAAGCCAAGCCTGGTTGTGACTTCTCACAGCTATTTAATCATATATTGACTGCCGTAGAGCTCATCACGTGGACTCATAAGGAAGGCATATGTCCTTAGCACAGACATGTAGGGTGACTCTGCATAAGATCACCCTCACCCACCTTCATTTATGTTCTTGAGAAAGGCAAGCTTTTCCAAATGTTTCCAATTTTTATTCTGCTTAAGTCTCATACACATGCTTCTCAGGAATGCTCTTATCTCATCCATCGTGACTTTTTCTGTCATTCTCCTTTGTTCCCTGCCTTTCACTACCCTCTCCCATTCCAGCTCTGCTCCGGACACATGCTCCACTCAGTTGTTCCCCTCATTCCTTCTGCTTTCGTGGCAGTTTCCTCAGTGCCCTGAGACTGTCACCTTGTTTCATATCATATTGAACTCGCTTATGCTCCTCCTGTTTTTGATTCATAGCTTTGACTACCTCACAGTGCTTTGCTGGATAATGTTTGGCTTCCCTATGTTTTTCAAGTCACTACAAAGAAACACCAGCATTATCTATCTGAATGATTCAGGTTATTTTTTTTATGAAGCCATTCCTTTTGTGAAATCTACCTTTTCAAATTCCAAGGTAAATTGACCGCTTGGAATTCTGCATTCCTGTGGTTTGAAGGTCTTCTTTTCATTCTAGTGCAGCAGAAGGGCACTGGGAGGTTTAGGCAGAAACTGTAACGGACTTCTCTGTGCTGTGGTGAAACTTGATCCATTGCTCATGCAACACCCTATCTAAGAAGTAGCCTAAATAAGCTCTGTGCCCTTTCCCTGCCCCTATTACCTGCCTTACGAACAAAAAGAAAGGGCACTCTCTTCCATAAAAGGGCAGCTACTTCAGATGGAGTTACTTAGACCAAAGTCACAGGGTGCCTGAAAATGCCTATCCCAGAAGCACAAAGTACTGTTAGTGACTGAGATATAAAAAGAGCCATATTTAACTGTTTCATTAAAGTCACTGCAAATACTATGCATAACAATTTACAAAGAACTCACGAAGCTTCTTGTTTAATAAACGAGGTTCATCTATAGCAACTGGCTTGGTACAACCAAAGTGGCTCTAATCAAATTGGGGACAGATGAGTTCTCTAGATGTAGCTTATTTCATTAATTTACTACTGCTTAGGGTTCATAGTCAATGGCCAATTGATATCATTTGTGACAACACTAAATAAAATAAGTAAAGCAAAATAAGTTGTGTGATGTATTGGAAAGATAAATCACAGCACTGCATGCGGGGAGAGGCAACCCTCCAGCAGAAGCACTTAGCACACTTCATTTAATTCCCATTCGTCAGCCTCAGTGCCAGTGGCTCAAAAAGAATGCAAAGGTAAATGAACACCAAAATATGATTTACAGCACTGGGAAACAGGCCTACCCAAATAAATCAAGGTTCCACTTCATTTCAGGCATTGGTTTATTCATAATACAGGGCTTTTACAATCAAGCCCTGATGTTGTAAACAAACCCCAACAAAACACACACGTGCACGAAGAGATAGGCATGATTCCTTTCGTGCCTGAAGAACTAAAGAGGTTTAAAAAGAACTGCAGCCATTTGGTGGATTGAAAAAGGAAATGGGCAGCATATTTTAAGAGACCTTCGTAGTTTGAACAATAATGTTGTTGCATTCTGCTTACATTGTCAGGACAGAAGAAGCTGCATCCACTTCCAGACCATGTTGATTTAAAACGTTTAACTGGATTGTGTTTATGTACAAAGCTTTTTTAAAACTCTTGGGACGACTACAGTGAAATTCCCTTCTATGCCAAGATTGTACGAATTGAGCTAAGGAAGAAATGAAAGAGGGAAGAGTAGGGATAGGCAAATCTCCTATAAAATGGTTTAATGGAGTTTTCATTCTAGGACTAATAGATTATTATTGCCATCTTGCTACAGGAAAACTTTTCATCTGATGTAAACCAAAGACAATAAAGGACGAAACTGAAGGGCTTTCTGTCATAAACATATCCTTCTTTAAGTAAATACAGGTGGCTGAATATCATAAACCTAATTCCATATTGATCTCTTTTTATTAATAATAGACCTAAAAGAAGGAAAGAAATGTTGAATTGAAAACAAATGAAAAGAAAAGTTTAACATTATAGAATTTTAGAATTGGAAGGGGCCTTATATAGATGATTCAGAAGTCAATTACCAAATTCCACAAAATAGAAAAACAAGAATCCCTGGAGGTAAAATGAGTTATCCAAGGTCACACCATGGCTTAATAATAGAGCTGGGCTCCTCTTCTGGGTTCTGGCTCTTCATTCAGTGAACTTGATTAATCTACTCAGCTCAGGGAGTGATTACATAGCTATGATTGAAGTAAAATCTTACAAAAGAAATGCAAATTGTTAGAAAAGTTAAAGAGAGCATATATTGAGGTTTCAATATTCCACATGTTTATTGAAATATGTAAACAAAACAAAGAGAGGCATGTTCCACCTTCTTACCTATCCTGGCTGTGTGCATGAGTGTTTGTACACATGTGTATGCATCATGGATTTTTTGTTTTAAGTTTTCTGATTTTCTTACAAACTTATAGCAATGCTTTATTTGACTTCATCATGTTAAATCGATTTTCCAAGGAAGCGTTTAGTGTGATTTTCAACATGGAAGTGTTTTCCCTGAGAGGTTATTTTAAGCATATTTGCACTAACATGGCTTTCATTTTTCTTTCTTCTTTAATTGTGTCCTGAGAAAGACACACTGGACTGACTGGTGGGCCACTTAGGGCCAAGTCTCCCAAGATAATGCACAGACTGTATTGCCTCTAAGAGGCTGCAATGCAACTGCCTTGAGAAAGCGTTGGGCGCCAAGTGTAGAGTGTTTTGTGTATTTGCGTGTGTGTGTGTGTATGTATACATATATATAAATGTAAATATATTTCTTTCCTGGGAGATGATGTAACATTTCTGTTTCTGTATTTACACTTCAGATACTGCTTATATTATTGAAAGTTAGTATTTTATCCCTAGTTGCAGAGGTTTCACAAATTGCCAAATCCACAGAACCGTACTGTCTGAAGTTAAGATTGTACATTGTCGAGGTTTAACTGGGTGCTTGCCGAAGAGCAGCATTTTCCATGGAAAACAAATTTTTCAGAAGGTAAGCAGAAACATTTGAGTTTTCATTCTATTACCATTGGGCTCGCACTTCTCTTTGTAAATGATTGAAAAAAAATCGGAATTTCACTGGTGTATTCTCAGCATTGTCTCCTATTTATTTGATCTGTTATGGGAAAGAACAGTCATCTTGAGAAAGAGCCCACTTTCTAGTTAAAAAGTATAGTCTGGGGTGGGCCACGGTGGCTCAGCAGGCAAGAATGCTTGCTTGCCATGCCAGAGGACCCGGGTTCGATTCCCAGTGCCTGCCCATGTAAAAAAAAAAAAATAAAAATAAAAGTATAGTCTGTAAATTTAAGCTCTTTATTGTGGGATAAAAATAACCATAAAACAAACAAGCGCTCTTTGAACTGTGTGCCCTGGTTGGACAGCTCTTCCACACCCTTGAAGCGTTTGTGCTGTAAAATACCCTGGAAAACAGTTTCTCACAGCTCTAGCTCACATGTAGGAAGCTGTTTCTCTCGTCCTGATTAGTTTGGCTACAGGTTTGCCTGGGGATCAAATAAACTATCTCACTTCCAAAACCCCTTCGAGGGAAAAAAGGTCTCTCATGCCATTTGTAGCTTTCAGTACTAGTCCCTGAAACTCAAGCGGGGTTTTTCATTTGGCCGGAACTGAACACAGAAATAAAACCCCAAAGAACAAGAAGTCTGTGACAACTGCTGTGAAATAAGATTCTGGTCCACCCTCCTGGTTCATGTTTTCCCTACCTGTTACAAGCCATTTATTTTTATAACATCTTTAATGAAAGTGACCTATAGAAAGGATTTTTCTCTGGTGCCATGGTGAACTAAGGAAAAGAAAAATGAACTTGGATTTAGAGTTGTTTAAGTAACCATCAAGGAAATAAGAGGACTAAGTTTTGAAAGGGAAGATAAGTTATTTTTAGAAAGGACTATTCTAAATGAAATAATACTGTGCATGAAAGGAAGAAAATATAACTCTCCAACCATAAGCCAGCTATAATTCATTTGACAAATGTCCCATGAAGCTGCACTTCTCCCTTTGTCTTTTCGATATCTGAATGCTACCATTGCTGTACATTTCTGTGCTTCAAAGTTTACAGTTTAGTAACTTAATGTTACTCCATTTTAAATATTCTCCCCAAATTTACCATCATTAAATGTGTTAGTACTTTGAATGACAAAGAGACTGGCTTAACAAATTCTTTTCTTTCTGTTATTTTCTTTCTGTTATTATTTTCTTTTCTATTATCTGATACGAAAGCTTGAGGGGTATTTCTAAGTTTTCCTTCCAAACATGCTTGCAGATTATTTCCTTGTTCAGCACGAGTATGGAATTTACCATCACTTGGGAAAATTCTGAAGTCAAGCTGTGAAATTGAACAAAATTTTCATCAGCAAAAATTGAGTTTGAAAAACATGTGTTTCCCCTTTGGTAACAGGGGATACGAGGTAGATAGGAAGCAGGATTGGAGAGTTAAGCCTTCGTTATTCTTTCCTGTGTAACTGTTCGGCAGCAAGGAAAAGAAAGGAGAGGAATGCCAGCTGCAATGCCCAAAGCAAAATCTTTATGAGAATGAGGGATAGAAGTCAGAGAAGCAAACCAGGTGTCCACCCTCTTGATCTTAACACACAACATTTGTATATACAACAGAAAAGGAAAGAGAAGCCAAGAAAGGACAGATCACTGGGGAAAATGGAGAAAGAAAGTAAAGAGTAAGGAATCTTAAGAGGCTGCCGGGCCTCATGGTGAGTTCATAGAAGGCACACTGAAAAAATAAGTTCCACATCTCCATTTTCATAAAGGAAATAGCATAATTACTATTTCTTTAAGTCACCCAAGCCCAGCCCAAAGAATACATTTTCAAGCATAACAATAGTTTGTTTTATAGCACTTTATATTATCTTATTTGATCTCATTTGATCCAAACAACACAAGTCTGTAAGATAGGTTACAATTACTCATGAAGAACTTAATACTCAGAGAGATTAAACCATTTTCTGACAGGCCTGAATTAGGCTGGCAATTGGGGATCTATAATTTTTTTATGCCACTGAACCAAGCATCTTTATACTAAAAAAAGTAAAATTCCACTGCCTCATCATTCTCAGAATGAATGAGTCATTTAGCAGCTAATGAAGTAAATATCTTTGGTAAGAATCGATATTATTGACTTAAACTAATAAATAGAAAACCAGATGAGTGTTCTTTCTGGTACTCTCATCTTTAGGGGTCAGTTCAGTTGGTTCTCGTTATATAAATATAAAGTAACTTGCATGTCCCGTTCAGTTGTTTTATTCATGACTATCCTTTTAACTCCTGGGTGCTGACATTATTCTGTGGACCTTCTGTGTGAAAGAGAAAACCAATACTATCACCATCATTACCATAGAAGACATTTAGTGAGGCCCCAATCTGTGCACCTGTTGTGGTTTTGCAAAGTGGGTTATCAGACGTGATTTCTAGCCACTGGGGTCTTAAAGACAAAGGAAGGCAACCTAAAGGACATACAGACAACTAAACAAGCAATGAGACTTGTACACAGGCACATATGTGCAAGCTCCTATTTGCATATGGAAATGTCGACTTTGTAGATTCAAGTTAATGATGTTTTGCTTTTGTCAATCCATTATGAGTTGTCAGCTATTAAAATCTGGCCCCAAGTGGTGTCTCAGCACAGTGACATGCCTGATCCTGCTGTTCTGTTGTGTAGGTTAAGATCTCAACGCTCCTACTGAGCTTCCGGGAATTGTTAGCTTGGAAAGACTGAGCATTCAGGGTCACTGATGTTTCAAAAAAAATCAGCCTGGCCAAACATCAATTTTTTTCTTAAATTTTTAAAAAGTTAGTTTAACAATTAGCAAACCAAAAATCTACTGGTCTCCTCTGAGAAGGCAGAGTTCAAAAAAACTTTGTGAATTGAAAATGAAGCTGAAAACAACTTTTCTATTTTCAATTCTGATAGAGGAAAAAATATAACTTCTCTATTTTTCAGTTTTTCTATGTAATAAATATTATGGGAAACCTGTTCTTATCTTAAAGGATCTTCAGGTCATAATAAAAATGTGCTGTTTCATAGCAAAATATGATGCATGAACATAGCTTGTAGTAAGAAAGCAAAAAGGTTATTGCCAATCTCCAACTTGAGTAGTAGCGGATTTTTTTGGCATGGTAACAATGCAAGACAAGGGACTAGGTGCTACACATGCAAGATGCCATTTAATATCCAAAATTGTGCCATAGGATAGAACCAATTTTAATCTGCACTATATTGATAAGGAAATGGGTTGACCAAGGTCATACTATAAATTAGAAGTGGAGATAGTTTTAAAACCCAGTTTATGAGTACAAAGCCCATATATTTTACTTCTACTTCATATGTTCACTCTATAAAATAATTCTAAATAAATGCAACTTTAAAATTAGTTGCAAGTTTCTTATTTTCCTTGCCTTCAAATTCTTTCTTTCAAAAGAAAGTCTGACTCCTTGAGGAGTCATTGAATTTTGAATATCCTAAGGACACTCATGCATACCACACACCTCTCCCTCACAGTTCAACGCTTAGCCTCACTTCTTCCTTCATCCACTGCTGCAGCAACTGTTCTGCACAGGCTATGACCAGACTAATAAAGGTGACCCTGACAGCATCTTGCATAGATCCCATGAAGCTTCCCTGATACTGCAGAGTGGGACCCAGAGCCAGACAATCAGGCTCAACTTGTGATGTGGGGAAGTTCATGTCCATGAGTTCATCCTTAACTATGAGAACAGGAGTCAATGGATAAAATCTTCTCCCCTTTATTTTCTGGGTAATGATGGTGGCGCAGTTCATGACTACCTACAGCACCTGAAAGCATGGAATGCCATTTGTTTTATAGTGGTGGTCAATCCATTAATCCAGGATTTGATTTTCTTTACTTCTCTATTGCACTCCATTGTCTCTTATTCTGTCCCTGGAACCATATTTCTAATAAACAACCTGTATGCAAGCTCTTTTTGTAAGTTCTGCATTCAGGGTAGTTTATGCTAAGACACACGTATTGCATTTTTATTTATTGGTATGTGCCCATCTTCTAGTAATATACAGTATACAAATATACAGTATACGGTATACAGTATACAAGCAATGATGAGATTTTGTTGGATATTTAAAAAATTATTTTCTAATATGAGCTTGGGTTAAAGGGGATTAAGAAATTGTTATTTTTCATGCTTGAGAAAGTGTAATGATGCTTAGTTGTTGCCTTGGATGTATTGCCTTGGGCCTAGGGAATTGAGCAGCGTTGAATGCGTTATGGTCACTTCTGGGGTGGTGAGTGGGCATTGTTTCTGGAAAAAGTAACTGCTAATTCTCTTATTCTAAGATCAGTGGAATCAACACTATTATTTTCTAATTGTAAAAATATATTCCTATTAGTGCAGTTTGTAGTACAATTACTACCACTCATTCCCTCTTCCCCCTTAGCACAAAGTGAGCTCTACAGTAAATGCCTTACCTTCTCTGATGAATATTTATTCTTAAGCAACTGTACAGTTCATGTTCCAAAAGGAAATCAACCCCACTTATTGGTCTATGTCCAACTTTTTTATCATATAGATATCAGTTTTTAAAAATAGATGATACATAATATTAATAAAACAATTGAAGAAGAGCTTGTATGGGAAGCCAAACACCAAAAAGCAATTGAAATTGAACCTTGTCTGTTACTTCCTGATCAATGTTTGAATGCCTGTGGGCTTTCTGGCAATAAAGTGTTCTGGAGTCAAGGATTACAACAGGCTCCCTTCAAGAGCAATAAATCCACTTAAAAATATGTAAATGTATTTCACTTACCATTGACCTGGAGGTGAAAAGTTCTATATCAAATTACTAACAGCCGGAGATACCCATTTTCTTATTCTGATTCTAATTAAAAAGAGCTGAGAAATGAGCTATGCGGAATGTTCATTTATATTATAGTGAAAAAGTAAGGAAGATTTACTAAGTGTTACTCTCTCCATATAAAGCTACATTGTGGGGAAACAAGAAGAAAGGACACATTGATGATCTTTCCAAACAGTTCATTTTTTTTTTTTGCATTTGTTCATCCTGTTTTTATGCTCATGGTCACCACCATAATCTAAGACCTTATTACTTTATTTTGATCCTTCGTAAACGTCTTCTAATTGCATTCTCTGAAACTTGGAGTTTCCTTCATGTGTTTCTGTACAGCATCCTAAACATTGTAGTGAAGATAGCACTACTATATTCCTAAATTGTCAGTGCCCCAAGTGGATAATTTAAACTTCTTTACCCAAGCATTCAAAAATTCCAGAATCTTGTTTTTGGCTACCTTGCCAAAACTTCTATCCTATAATGAATATGGCTGCTAGAGAAGCAAATGAAAATTCTTAACAATAAAACATTTTCTAAATGCACTATGTTATGATAGTCAAACTCATTTCCATTTATTTTTGTGGTCTACTGGAAGTTCTAGGAGGGTAGTAAATAAATCTGTGTTTTTCACACACATTGAGCATTCAAAAAATGTTTTGTTAATTGAACAGAATATCTCAGATTATTATTTAGATTCTGTTCCACTTACCTTGCTTTTCATATACAATGGGCTTGATAAGCCAATCAATGTATTTCATATGTGATTACCTTGAAAATTTATGGTAATCAAGTATATATGGGCAGGTTATGGACTGAATCCTATGCCTGGCTCAAGGCGACAGATATGATTGTCTGGGTTGTGCACTGCAAAACTCTAGGAGCCCCAGCCACATTGTAGTTGATGTGTATGGTGCCCCCTGCCTGATGCAAAGCTGCCCAGGATTGCCACATAGCCATTCTTGGCAGCCCTGCTGGACTTTACTAATCTTGGAAAGTTCAGACAAATTCCCCAACCTCCTCAACTATGAATAGGGGGAAAAATAGTTGAGGATATAATTAGATTTTATTCCTTCCCAGCACTGTTTGCAATTATGAATTTGATTAGTATCTGACCTCTCCATTAGACTATACAAACTTCACAAATGTAGAGAGGATATCTGCCCCTGCTTACGACAATAATACACCTTTTTCTGTGTGCCAGCTATCAAAAAATTGTGCTAAGGAATGAAGAAGTGAAAGTATAAATGAAGTCATAGAAAGTATGTGACATATAACTGGATCTAAATATATACTGGTGCCTTCTTTCACTTCCCATCAATTGTTTATTGATGATGAAAGATATCTAGGTAAAGATAAACAGAGGTGAAATTGTTAGCCACTTTTTAAAATCTTAATCTATGTGTTTCTTTAGGGTTCTAGGAAAATAGGCAGATGGGAATAAATATTAGAAAGCTAAAAGCAAAAAGTGCTCCAAAGCATTGTCCTTGGAATTGATTAGACCTGAATGCTATTGGAATTAATAACACGTGTAGCCCCCTACCTACGTCACTGGTTGGTGTAAGGATAAATTCATTCTGTCAATGTTAGAGACATTCCTAAACCATGTCCCCATAGAATTCCATGGCCACGTGAGCTGTTTCAAAAAACTGTAGCATTAATAGATGAGTCTTAATGTTCATCAGTTCAAAAAACTAACAAAACAGAAAAAATCAGTCACATGCACTAAAAGTCAGAATTTTTCCTTTTAACTTTTTTTCTTCAAACTTTGGTGCCTTTCATTACTTACTGTGTATATTTTAGGACTATAGCTAATGCAGCATAAATGATGTATATAGTTACCTTAAGTTATATATATTCAGGTCTCTTTTTACAATGTAATGGCATTAATGCTTTTCTAGGTCCCCTGCCACTTGAATAATTTGAAAAACACTGGTCTAAAAATTGCAATTACAAATACTCTTTCTTTTTTAATTAGAGAAGTTGTAGATTTATAGAAAAATCAGGCAGAAAATACAAGTTCCCAGATACCTCCTATCACATGCAATTTTCTCTATTATTAACACTTTGCGTTAGAGCGATACCTTTGCTACAAATGATGAAAAATATTATCTAATTGCACTATCAACATAGTCCATGGTTTACATCAGGGTTCATTTTTTGTGTTGTACAGTCCCTTTTAAAAAAAATTGTTCTAATAAGCTATACGCACACACACACACATATACAACCTAAATTTCCCCCTTTTACCCACATTCAAATATATAATTCAGTGGTATTAATTATTTTCATAATTTTGTGCTACCATCACTACCATCAAGTACCAAATTTTTCTATTACCCCAGACAGGATTAATACACAGCATATATAAATCATGAAATCTTAAAGCAGAAATCCTTAGCAAAAGGCACCCTCCCTTCCCTTTTCTGATAATATCATGAGTTTCTTTGCCACATACTTTGTGTGATTGACTTCATTTAGAACATGGTGGTAACCTTTATTAAATTAAGCCAATTAACATACCTTTTCTCCTTGAGTAACAATGATTGGTTTAGGGAAGACACAGGACACAATCCAGGCCAATCATAAAGAAAAAAAGTCCACTTCATACATTTAGAGTGTGCTATTGAGGAAGGCAGAGCTTTTTCTCTTTTGTAATGAATGCAAACCAGGAAGCATGCTGCATGATGCCTTGGAACCACAGAAGAGAATGGGACCAACGCTGAAGGACTGAAGCTGGAATGAATAAAGCTAGATAACGGGGTCTGCTCACACTATTTAAACTCAGGATCAAATGCCTTCTGAAACAAATCTACTCTTGGACTGTGCAGTTATGTGAGCTAATAAATTTGACCTACCTTTTCTTTTACCTTAATGTGTAAAGTCTCAGCTCTCCCACCATCTTGCAGCTCCACACTATCAGTAACCTTTATAGCTTCTTGATATTTGAAGAGCTTTGTTTGTCTATGTTCCCTACACGTGTTATACTTACATAGGTATTACAGTTTTTAGTGTATATAGATTTTTCCCTCCACTTATATATATATATATTTGTTTTATATATATATATAAAACAAATTTCTTGAAGGTGGCATCTCCTTTTAATTTAGTTTTCTGTTCGCATCAGCTAACACAATGTCTAAAAATAGTGAACCCTTGATAAATCTAAATAGTATGGAGGTTCAAAGTTTTTGAAATTGAAGATTTTATTTCATTCCATTTCTGCCTTTACTAGTTAACTTTGCTGTTTGGGTAAGTTATTATCTAACTTCTCTGACCCTCAATTTTCTTATCAGTGAAATGACAATAGTAAATAGATGCAATGATGTATACGAAGTACTTACACAGTCTGGTATAAAGCAGTTTTTGTTTGTTTGTTTCTTGGCATGGGCAGGCACTGGGAATCAAACCCAGGTCTCCGGCATGGCAAGCGAGAACTCTGCCACTGAGTCACTGTCATACCATCCCAAAGTAATTTTTGCATTATAAAATGAAATGTTACATGAGTAAATTAACAGATGTATAAAATGTCTAGAAGTTAATAAAGAGGAGAATGGCTATTTTATTCTTTAAAAGAGAAAATTATAAAACCTGTGGAAAATATCCGCTGTTTTCCTTAGTATAGAGCAACCAGATGGCAAGGACATCATCCACTACTCACATAAATCAGATAGAGACAAAGATAACAAAATAACCTGAAGTAAGTTTATTAACTATAATTTTATAAAATAATGTTAAATGAAAAAGTATCTTAGGAAAATGTCATAGACTTTTGGGAATGGGGAGGAAAGCAGACCAGGAAATATTCAGCAAGATAACAGATATATATAAAATGGTATAACTTTGCTTATGAGGTTTTCAATTACCCCTTAAACTGGTACAACTACAATGGCATTACAAAGACAGAGTACATGTTGCTGGAATTGATACAGAGCTCTCTTTTTCATACATTTAAGGAGCAACCAAAAAGCTTAAAGGCTACTTTGGAGTAAGTCCTGACGATTAAACCAACAATGATCAATGAGACTGAATTGGGCAAACAACTAGGATTTAATATTAACCAAATCAACTTTTGGAATTCACTCTGGATTAGAGAAGCCAGGCTTTAAGAAAGATTTCAGGTTTTTTTAAACTAAACTTTGTAAAGAGATGTAAGACCAAAATGAAATTGAAATAAATACCTATCAAAAAAAAAAATCAGCACTATAAGTGTGTGAAATTTCTAAGGATCCCTGAAAAGGACCCTATCAGCTTATTTTTTTACCAACCCTTTCCTCTTCTTGTGTTTTGGCTTAAATGAAATGGAAGTTACCCAATGGGAAATCAATATTTTGTTATTCTAAGCACTGAATTCAGCTTGGGGGCACAATATTCATGTAATACTAGTGGGAGATTCTTTTGAAGGGGAGTTGAGAATGGTTGGAAAAATGCTGAGTCTGGTAAAAAAGAATAACCTCCAAGTGCAGTATCGTTGTTCTAAGTGGAAGTTAAAAATTTGAAAAACAGAGGCCCTTAGTGAAGCTGATACTATATCGCTTTAATTTATGTCTTAAGACAGAAAATTCTTGCCTTATGACTGTCAGTGCACACAAGTCTAATAAGAATGAAACATTTTAATAGAGAGGTGTGTTAAGCCTGCAGATAACATTCCAGGTATCACCAAAGGTCAATGGATCATTCCCCTCTACCACCCAGGTGTGTTGCATTCTGGAGCTCCCAAGGGTAGTCTTGGAAAAAAGGCATGTAGAATAGGCAGGTTGGAGTTTTTAGTTTCTGAAATAACAATTAACTCTACAATGCCTTTTCAATTGGTTTAAGAAATTATATTAAGGCATCTCACTCCAATATATTGCTTGTTCATTTGTTCATCTTTCTATTTATTCTTTCACTCAATGATCATTTATTGAGCAATTTCTATAGCTCAGGCATTTTTATTGTTCCCATCAGACTATACCTAAATTCCACATAGAAACTCATTGCTTGAATACTATTTACTTTCTAATAATCCCTTCTTAAAATGAAATATGTGGGAAGGGTCATCTTATTAGCAGATCCTGGCCATTCATAATAACTGGTTCTAAGTGAATGGATGATGAAGCAAATCCTTCTTAAAGAGGTCATCTTCAACCTATGACTCATGTGGTGGATTTTTGGATAAGACATCATGCTTAGCTTTATGGGCAAGCAGGAAGATTGCCAAGCAGTATTATTTGCTCAAGCATTTTGAGATTTGGGATTACTTATAGGCTTGCTAAATTTTCATATTCATAAAGGTGAAACAAACAAGTAAGAACCCCCAGCACCTGTGATGAGCTAGAGGCTATATCTACAAGAAAGGACAGGTCCAAGAGGGGATGAAACATCAGGAAACCCAGAGGTAGATGGGAAATTGTCAAATACAACTTGACCATCCTGCTGTATGTTGATTTTCTCTGGCTTCAATCTAGTTCCCTTTTTAAGAAATGGTTGGCATGTTATATCAAATACTGTCTTCTAGCCTAGCCACATAAAGCCACAACTAAAAAAAGAAGTTGAAGTAAAGATTTTGTCTGAACCTACGGATAAATTCAATTTTTGTAAAAATTATTTCCTTATTAGTATAGAAGTGTGTGTTCTGGCCATTCACTTTGTTTTTGCTTTCTCATCAGGGCTCTTCCTTCATAGGCTGAGGGTGGGAGGAGGTGATGACACTAGTCTAGCAAAGACTCCATCTCTCTCCTATAGGATGTGTGACCAGTAGATAAATCATTGAGGCTTGGGAAGGTGAAATGGCTTTTCCAAAGTCACAAAATTAATCAGTGATTAGTGCTTGGACTCTGGTCTGACTGAATCCTCAACTCTTTGTACTATAGTAATACTAAAGGAAGAGCAGAGTGGGTATTATCTGTGAATTTTAAGAGTGAGTTTCAAGAGTCTCTCAAAGAAAGCATAATAAGATTATCCCACAAAAGATGTATACTTATAGCTTTTCTCAGCATCCTGTACTTAGAGAAACACAGTAGTAAATATATATACATACATACATATATATATATATATATATATATATATATATATATATATATATATATATAAAACTCATGTTCATTGTAAATTTGCGATGTGGCAGATACAGCCCTAAAGCTTTACATGGATGATTGCATTTTAATCTTGGAAGTGAAGCAATATTTCCACCACCACCCCTGACACTCACACATTTTACAGATAGAATTGAAGTTTAGAGAGGATAAGTAACATGTTCAAAGTCATGCAAGTGATAAACCCAGAATTGACTCCTGTTTGGAACTCTCCTGAGTTCACTGGGCATTTTCAGTGAGTTTACCCAGGCCTACTAGTTGCCTAGCAGTATTTGACATTAATATGGCTCTAAAACATTCCATTAACATTAAGATTGATGGCCTGAATCAACAAAGCTTCATCGACATTTTCTCTGAATTATTTTACAAACTTTAGCAAAAGCAAGAAAAGGACATCGAATGGCAGCCTATCAAATATATATATAAAGCTTACTTCAAGTCAAATGTAGGAGAAAACTTCAGTCAGCATTCTGTTATGTGCTGAGCACTCTACTGTGCAATGGAGGGAACAATGGTGAACAAAGTATTTAATTCCATGAAGTTTACAAATAACATTCAGTGAGATTCAATTATGTGTATATGTGTGAAAGACATGAGAAAAATAACGTAATACTCCATAGTAATTTAAAAAATGAGATATTTGTAAGTGTTCACATGGATAAATTTTAAAAATATGTTGTTTTGCAATAAAAATAGCATGATATTTCAGTATCATGAAATTTTGAAACATTGACAGTGCAATAGTGCATTAAGGTCAATAGAGTTTTTTGGGTGTAAACGTGTAAGGATTAAGAGTGTATTTGAAGTACCTAGATCAAACTCATGATAGTGGTAAAATTAGATTAGGGATGGGGCAAAAAAGTCTAGGAATAGATATCAAATTACACTCCCCACAGAAGAGAAAATACTGGAAGGACATAAAATTAAATGTTAACAACAAACAAAAAAATGAATTAAAGAAAAAAACATTAAATGTTAACAGCTAATGATCAGTTTGGGATCAATTTGTTATGGTCTTTTTTACCTTTCTGTGGGTGTATAAATTTTTCCAAGAGTAAATTCTTATAGATTAAAATAAATCAAGAAAATGCAGAATATACAGAAATACATAAAGTTGACTCCTGCTTAGATAAGTATATTAAGGAAATCTCTTTGGAAAAAGTGATGCTTAAGTTGGGACTTGAAGGATGAAAGCAATTTTTTCTGAACATAGGTAAAAGAATAGCATACTTTAAAACCTAGAAAAAAGATCATCTTGGCTTGTTTAGGGAATTTCTCCCTTTCTGGATCAATCCTATACCACAACCTAGGCTCAGAATTGGAAGAGAGGCCAAAGAGAGGCAGCAGTGGATTGTAGGATATCAGTTTGAATCTTTAAGAAAAGTCTTATTTGGAGACTTAAGGAGCCTGGGAGTGCTTGCCAAATGGCCCTGTTCTTGGCCATACTCACTCCTGAAGTGGAACACAGGGGTTTCTCTGCTGGGTGTTGCAGGCATGCACAGCAGCTGATATTAAGAGGAGAAACTTGGGCTGTATTCCAGCTTATATTAACACTAGACTATTTTCCCTACTGTCAGATCAAATTTGGCAATATTTTAAGGAATGCTTCTATCTGTACACAAATACAATGCTGCCAATTTACAGGCATCAGGGTATGTAATTAAAGATAAATTTTATTTTATTATTATTTTGCTTTTTATTCCTTCCCAACACCCTCCTCTCAATCCAAAAATGTTGATAAAGGATGTAACTCCCCACTGGATCCTGATTCCCATTTGATAAAATAATGAATCTGTAGGACACACAACTGGGGTCGAGGATATAATTTTAACCCTGGAACAGATCCAAATTGTCTGGCTCACATTCTTACGTGAAGATTACTGTGCTCACATCCAGATTTTCCAAGCTGAGTCATCAAACTTGAATTGTCTGATAACACTTGCTAGTATTTTGAGAAGTATTTTATAAAACAGATTGGAATTTAAATGTTTTGTGAAATCACTGATTTAAAGAAAATTTTAGTTGCTATAAAGATACCATCAAATCTTAAGAAATCCATTTTATAGATTCGATATAATGAGTTGAAATCATTTTCCAAAGGAACAAACTGATAGGCTCATTAGGTACTTTATTTTGGTCTAAGTCATTAAAATTCCCTCTAATAAGATTCAGCCTCATCCTCCTATATGGGAATGTACTATACAACTATCAAAGAAACTTTGGATTTGGGGTTAAAGAATATGGAGGCAGAGTTTCTGCAATGAACAAAATTTAAACTAACAGCAAGGATTTCTGCACCTACAGAAGGTTTGAACGATATTCAGAAATATTTGAGAGTGGTCATTGTTCCAAGACATCCTGTGATATAATGTAGGATTTAAAGGACACTAAGCTCTTTAAACATATATTATTGTATAAATGGCACACAGAGAGACAAGGAGTAGGCCACAAAATCTTATCTTTGAATCTCTGGGCTTTTTGTCTGCAATTACCGAAAGCTTCAGAAAACTGAGTCAGCATATCATCTTTACTTAATAGCCATGCATTCTTTCCAAAGGAAAATTACATGTCTCACCAGAGAGGGTGCTGTAGGAATGTTGCTACCTAGAGATAAAAAATTCATATCATTCTATTCATATGTATTAAAAAATAAGATATGGCAAAAGATAAATATTATTATACCCTTCAGCCACACAGTTTGCGCATGTTAAAAAGGTTTAAAAAAACCTTAAAATTGAATTTTGCTTATTTCTGAGTAAAGCATTGAGATATTATAGGCATCTAAATCATCTTAAAAGATGTATCTCTTGAGTGTTAGAAAACATGTCTATTCATCTACTAAGTCAGCATAGAAGAGTAGTTTCAAGTAAAGAATTTGAAGCCAGACTTGAACAGTAATCTTGCATTTGCAACCTGAAGTTCTTCATCTGTGAAAGGAGAATAAGTGGGATGGGAGACATGATTGTGGCCAGTTTTTTGAAAGATAATATACCATAGTTTGTTATGTGGTCACAAAAATTAACATCCCTCTCATATGCAAAATATACTACATCTCTCCCCTAAAATCACATTCCATAATGTCAGGGACTCAAAATCCATATCTCATCATCCAAATAAGGTCTAGCTGTAATAGAGGTGAAGTTATTAAGATATGGTTTCTTCGAAGTGTCTTCTCTTAATCTAAGACCTATAATCTAATGCCCTCCAAGCATGAAATATACAATGGTGATATAGAAATAGAAAAATCTCAATAGGCACTCCCAACTCAAAAAGGAAGGAGAGAGAGGATGCACATAAAAGTAACTGATCCATAGCAATTCTGAAATCCATGCAAGCACATATTGCCAGTTCCTTGATTAGGCTTACTTCTTTCCCTAGAAATGAGTTCTTCCTGGCTCTTGACCCTATTATCTAGGTCCCTCTGATAAATCATTTTATTTTCAATGATAAATGGCCAGTGTTTAAAGTTAGTAGTTTTATAGTTTTATCAACCCTTTACTTCCCATAAGAAGTTGGAAACCCAGAGTTACTTGAACTGTCTCTGTCCCTTTTAGGCCAAGCTTATATAATACTTTCAATAATATTCTGGATTTCCTATGCATCAAATTATCATACATTCCATTAGACAAAAAAATATGCCTACACTCTTTATATCCTGAAGCAACCCATTCACTTAGGCTTTGAAACAGGGTGCTCTGGACAGTCTTCACAATTCTTAGAAGTCATTTCATAAAACCAATACTCTGTAATAAATTATCTTTATTGTTTTTAGGTCTCAACAAAGGGGCTTTCAGGTTCATTCTTCTCTGATTTTTTACCCTGAGATCAGATATTACTGATAGCTCTGGATTTCATTTATTTTGCCTTTAAGTCATTTATATCTTGAGACTCTTTTTTTTTTTTTTTT
>PVIY010041067.1:0-21919 GCA_004026745.1 Myrmecophaga tridactyla | reverse complement strand
AACAAAATATATGAATCTCTGGGCTTCCAATGACAAATATAAAGCAGCATGTTAAAAGCATGTAAACAGATCTATTTTAGCTCAATATCCCAATTACTAAATAATAGTGAAATTCAGCTTAAGACTCCGCAAAAGAGGAGTCACCAAAAAATGTATATGGCAAGTAAATGTGTTTTTAAAATAGTAAATATCAGTAATCCGAAGAAGAATCTTGATTTTTATACTAACTTGAATTTTGCAGCCAAAGTGACATTTGTATTTTTAATTTTATACATTGGACATTTTTGTTAGCTTCCGTAACCAGGTTATGTCCTATAAAAAATTATCTATCAGATGATAAGAAGGAGAAAAAAGCCAGCTGTTAGATAAATCCTTTCTTGAAATTTCCAAAATAAGACCACTCTAAATAGCATTCTTGAGAGAGCAATAATGCTATACATTTTATAAAGTAGATGAGGAAAGTTAGTGATAGTTCAGTATTATTATGATATTTTTCACTGTTGGAAGCTGTGCAGAGTCTCAGATTGTGTTAGTCATGGGAGAGAATATAGGGACAGACAGACAAAGTCACGATTTAGCATTTTTTAATTGACAAACTTGATTTATCAAGAAGGTATAAAGACATTTCTAAGGGCAATAGAAATATTCAGCTATTTATCATCTTTAACAGTATATATTTGGACACTAACAGGTTTATGTGAACTGAAACAAAATTGGTTCAATAAAACAAAGGAATAATGAAATGCTCTATGATCAATAAACCAAAGAGATGCACATGGGAGTAATTTTGTGGGTGATTAATTAATTGTGTGATTACCATATGCAGGCACCCACTATAGGTTAAATATTCAAAAAATTTATATTGATGTGGTCTCTCTTCAATGTTTTATTGATTATGACTGCAGTAATGACCAATCTCACAGTTTTGACTGAATTAATAGTCATTGTATATTCTACCAGTCAAAATGTGTACACTCCAGATTCAGTAGTCTTCTCATTCATTTAGTTGTGGAACCTGAAGGGGACTGTCCTGATTATCATGATCACAACTTTATATGAGCACCTTCACACCCCTGTCCAGTTGTTCCTGAAGAATTTATGCTTCCTGGATCTCTGCCTCATTTCAATCATAATCCCCAAATCCCCAAGGAGTTTTCAATTCATTGACCCACAAAACTCCATGTGCTTCCTCGGCTGTGTCATTCAAGTCGTGACAGTTTGTAAGTCATCTGCAGGCCTTTTCTTATTCACAACAATGTACTTTAACTGCTATGCTGCCACTTGTCACCCTGTGCAAGGTGAAGTCAACATGAACATGGGCATGTGTGTGCAGATGGTGGCTATGTCTTGGCTGGGTGGGAATCTGAATACTGTGATGCAAAGCTGGTGCCTTCTCTTTATCCTTTGGGTCCAGTGTGTTCAATCAGTTCTGAAAGAACTCCCAGTTATCAGCTGTTTTTTGCTCAAAATACTTAATAAGAGAAATTGTGCCTATCTTCATTACTGTTTGTGGAGTCTTGCTGTGTTAATTTCATTGTCATTTCCTCTGTCTATAACTTCCCCAATGTCAAGAAGATTCCATCAAAAGTCCAGTTAAGAACCTACCCCACTTGCCTTTCACACCTTCTGGTGGTTGTATTATTCCTCTCCACTAGCTTCACTGCTTACTAAGGCCAACATCAGCATTCTTTTCTATTTTTGACATTGTAATTTCTGTGCCCTACACTATGGTACCCCCAACCTTGAATCCCATCATAGACAGGCTAAGAAATAAGGCCATGAAGATGGCTCTGGGCATGTGGATAAAAGAAAAGCACATCAGAAAGTAAATATATTTCAATAGCAAATATAATCTACAAATATTGATAGTTTACTCATTTTTCCTCCTACTTTTACAAATAAATATATACAAAGAAAAAATGGTCCATATCCTTTATTAAGAATTTTCACTGGGCACAAATGTCACATTGTTCTATAATTATGAAAGGCTTTGGAATTCCTAAAGTTAAATATCCATTTGCCAATTCATTTTAGGTGTATTTATAAGTAGAATAAAGTTATTTTTGTATGATATAAAGAAATGTCATTGCTTGGAAATCACTACCACATATTACCAATCTTTACCAAATCATTCAAAAGCAACAAACAAAAAAACCCCCAAACTCCCACTGTCTTACGATTTGACATGCTCATTCAAACAACTAATAAATCATAGAGACTTTGGGCATATTAATGTTATTCATTCTTTATATTGGGTTAATTATATAAACATATCATAAGGGATAACAGTTCAAAATTGAATGTAGTGATCTCACCCATCAAAATTTCCTTATAGGAAGCTATCTTTCATTATATATTCCCATTAAAGATTTCAGTAAAATGACAAATGAGAAATTCATGTTGAATTTTTTTTCCAGGAACAGATATCCGAATCCAAAAGAAATAAATGAGCTGTGATTCACAAATATTCATTCATTCAGTTTTCCTCCAAAGTTTACAAGAAGGTATTTGAAAGAAAAAAGAGAGTAATTTTCATTAGCCAGAAAAGTTACATTTTCTATTACTATGACAACTCAAGAATTCCTAAAGCTATGGATCCCTTTTCTAACTCTTGTCTTATGGGGAATTTTGTAAGCTGAATTCTACATTTTTTTAGTGCATGGTCCAGGAATTGAACACAGGTCTACTGCATGGAAAGTGAACATTCTACCACTGAACCACCCATGCACCCATAATTCTACCTATTTTCATATGATGTACAGAAACATGTTTATTTAGAAAGCATTAGCACGCATTACCAATTATTATCAAAAAGAAAAAAATTTAACAAAAGCAAACCAATGCTTCTATTCTATTATCTCACCAAATCAATGCATTAAAATCTTTTAGGATCCTTTGGCATATTTGTATTCATTCACTGTGCCAGTTTGAAAAGATTTATGTACTCTGAAAAAGTCAAGTTTTAATTATAATCAATCTTGTGGGAGCAACCACTTCCTCTAATCCCTATTCAGTACCATTGGTTGGAAACTTGATTGGGTTGTCTCCATGGAGATTTGACTCATCCAATTTTGGGTATTAACCTTTGAAGAGAGGGAGATGTGACCCCACCCATTCCAGCTGGGCCTTGATTACTTTATTTGAAACTTTTAAAAGAGGCATTTTGGAGAAAGCTTGAGAATGATGAGAACAGCAGAAACACAAGAACTACAGAATCCATCAGCCAGTAACCTTTGGAGATGGAGAGTGCCCTATGGGGAGCATCATGAAGCAAGAGGCCTGAAGAGGAAGGTAAAAGATGTTACCATGTTTGCCATGTGCCTTTCTAGTTGAGAAAGAAACACTGAACTTCATCACCATTTCTTAAGCAAAGCTAGAAAACTACAACATATTTTGGTAGTAAGAGTGGGATGCTGCTGTGGTTTGCAAATATGAAACATGTTGAAATAGCTTTTTAAAGGGATAAGGGATAAGGGAAAGACTCTGGAAGAATTGTGAAGAACTTGATAGAGAAGGCCTAAAATGCTTTGAAGAGACTGTTGCTACAAATGTGTATGCTAGACAGAAATGAGGTATGTATTATTGCAAACTGTAAGGCAGGCAATCCATGTTTTAAAATGGCAGAAAATCTGGCAAAGTTGATGAGTGGTTTTGCTGAAAGGCAAATTTAAAAAGCTATATGCTTGGAAATTTAACATAATAGATTTCCAAATTAAATGTTGAAAGTGCAATCTGGATTCTCCTTGCAGCTTATAATGAAATGTGACAAGAAAAAGATAAGATAAGAATTGAACTCTTGGGTACAAAGAAACCAATAATTGATGATCTGGAAAATTCTGGGCTTCCAGGAAGGGAGAACCCAGAGAATAGTGCCCCATGTGAGAATTTAACCAAATGTGGAACCAGTCAGCCATTTCAGAAAATGCCAGGATTGGAAATAGATTTATCCAGGAAGGATTTGTGGAAATTCCTGCTGTCTGATGGGACAGCAGGAATCCTTGCTTGCTACATAGACCACCAACAAGAGTGCTGTGGGACTTGTATAAAAGAAACTGCTGCCAGTCTCAACTAGGGGGGGTGCAGAAAAGAGACAATGTGATGGTAAAATAATTTCAGAAGCAGAACTATGGAAGCAAAAGTCCAGAGTCAAGAATCCTCAGGCCAGGAGAGCAGACTCCCCCAAATAGGTGGAGAGGGTAAGTTTGACCCAAAGGCAGAAGGTGGACCTTCCACCTTGGTGCAGTGAAAATGTCCTTCAGCCTCAGACCTTGGAGAGGGTGTAGCACATTCCTTGGGGGGATTGGGGAGAGTCTGGATGCCACCACATGGAGGGTTGAGTATATTCTCTAGAAATGACAGAGAACCCGGTTGCAGCCCAGATCCTTGAAGAGGGTAGAGCCAAGAAAATTGGTCTCCAAAAAGTCCCCCAAGGTTGCATTCAGACAGAGGCAGGCTGCTCCATATGTCCTTGGAGAGGGTGGGATTGCTACTTTCTAAAGCCCCAAAGATAAATGACTTTCAGACTTTGAAATTGAATGGTCATTGCCCTGCAGGTTTTCAAGACTGCTTGGGTCCAGTGACCCCTGTATTCTTTCCAATTTCTCCCTATTGAAATGGCTATATATCTCTTATGACTGTGTCTCCTTTGTATGTTGACAGCAAATGAGTTTTTACACATTCAGAGCCAGAGGATAATGCTGCCTTAGGACAGACTATGCCTGCATCTAACTTTGATGAGACTTTGTACGGGTTTAAATCTTGTATTATGTTTGTATTGTTATTGAAGTAGTTTAAGGACTTCTGATATTGTATTTTGTATATGGAAAAAACATGTCACTTTTAGGGTCCAGAGGGTGGAAGATGCCATTTTGAAAAGATTATGTGCCCTAGAAATGCCACGTTTGAATCCTAATCAATCTTGTGGTAGCAAACATTTCTTCTAGTTCCTATTCAGCACTATAGTTTGGAAACTTGATTGGATTGTCCTCATGGTGATGTGACTCACCCAATTGTGGGTATTAACCTTTGAATAGGGGGAGATGTGACTCTCCCCATTCCAGGTGGGCCTTCATTATTTTACTGGAATCCTTTAAATGAGGAAGCATTCTAGAGAAACCTTGAGAATCATGAGGGCAGTAGAGACATCAGAACTGTAGAATCCACTAGTCAGCAACATTTGGAGATGAAGGAGAATGCTCCTGGGATAGTTTCATGAAGCAAGAGGCCTGGAGAGGAAGCTAGAAGGCATTGCCATGTTCACCATGTACCTTTCCAGTTGAGAGAAAAACCCTGAAATTCATCAGCATTTTTTGAGTGAAGCTAGCAAACTAAAACATTGTCACATTTATATACCACTGTGGGGGATACATTAGTTAAAAATTAAATATGGTGCCCTTGCTCACCTCATTCTACTGATGTGATACTATCTTTCATTTTATATATTCATTACCAGTTTTCTGTGAAAGGAAAAGTTAAAAATGAGTTTTAACTGATTATTTCCAGAGATAGTTATCAGATCAGATGGGAATAGATAAACAATTATTAAAATGTCATATGTAAATGAAAATTAATTTGAGTTATGATTTATTTTTATCTCAACATAACTATAATTTATTGTATCTGATATACGCAAATTATATAAATATGTGTGTGTGCATGTGTGTGTGCTTGGTTTGCTTAAGTTCCTGGGATGCAATATACCATAAATGGATTGGCTTTTACCATGGGGATTAATTAACTTAGTTACCATTCTAAGGCCATGAAAATGTCCCAATTAAGATGTCAATAAAATGATACCTGAACTCTGAAGACAGGACACCATCTTCTGGTACAAGTCTGTAATTGGAAGTCAAATGATGATATCTACTGGTCATTCTGTCCAAGATTTCCTTGCTTCCAGCTTCTGGCTTCAGTGGCTTCCTCTCTGAGCTTCCGTGCATCCTTTATTAGCTTCTGCAGAACTTTTCTCTATATGCTTCTCTGGGATTTTGCTGTTTTTTATCCATTCATAAAGGACTCCAATAAAAGGATTCAGACCCTCCTTAAGTGGGGTGGTCACATTGCATTTGAAGTAACCGAAACAAAATGTTCCATGTAGAACAGGTCTGTATAATCAGGAATGGATTAAAAGAATATGGGCTTTTCTGGGGAATAAAACAGCTTCACACTAGCAAGATAAAATAATCATACAAATTTTTAAATCATATTTGCACTTTTTAAAATAAAGCTAAAATTTTAAAACATTTCATTTTGGTTATAATTGGGGATCCTCCTTAATCATAAAAATTTTGTCTTCATGTCTGATTGACATTCTACTAGATATCTTAAAACTTCTTCAATCATTCCCTAATAATTGTAGAATAGATTTATTCTTGCATTATAAGAAATATTTGGTTGAATTAATCATAAAAATTTACGTAAGTGCTTTTCTTGAATCATTTTAGTATAATTCACAAGGTTCTCATTATTGATCACATAATAATTTCATAATAGTTGTGAATCCATTGCATTTAATTTACATTATGTAACATCATTTTATATTGTATATACAAAGATGACTATGTGTATACTGAGATCAAAATGCTTTTGAGATTTTTTTGCAATAGTCTTAAAGAAAAGCAGGAAACATTTTCATGTATGCTGAAAAGTATTTCTCAATTAAGTTCATCTTTATTTAGTTAATATAAACAACAAATTCCATGTTTTTGAAAAAAATATAAAACCATAAGAAGTTTAATTATTACATTTCCATATCATGTAGTGCATATCATAACCTAAGAGAGAAGTTGACCTTAGTTTACACCATTTGTTCAGCTGCTCCATTTCTAATCTTCTCTAGTAAACATTTCCTAAGCATAGAATTTTCACACTCGGTATGATATTCAAATTTGTATGGATACTCCCTTTTTAGTTCAGTCATTAATTTTACTATGATAATTCAAGTGACAATCCCTATACTGTGTTAGTTTTTTCATAGATGAATTCACAAGGTTGTTGTAAGTTTTCATCATTAGTGCATGTTCCTGCAATGCCAATCAAAAACTGCTGATGATCTTTCATCAGTTAATATTCATTGATAATTCTTAATGCTTTATATTGAATAGACTTATGCAGAATTTTCATAGAAGACTATGTAATATTAAACTATGTTTTTCAGATATGATTCTCTGATAACAGACAAAAAGTAAATGAGATATATTCACATATGATATATTCCATCCAGAGTATCAATCACTGTTTTTCAGTATCACAACTTAGTTGTGCAATCATCATCAAATTCAATTTTAGACAATTTTCATTGTTTTAAAGAGAAAAAGAACAGATACATGCCAGAGGCCCAGGTAGGATTCCCAGTGTCTGCCCATGCAAAAAAATAAATATATACAGATAGACAGAAAAAAGAAAATAAAAAACACCTAATATCACTTAACACCCCCCATTATTGACCCCTAGTATTGGTGTGGCACACCTGTTACTGTGAAAAAAAATAAGATATTAGTGTTAAATATTGTCTATAGCTCAGATTAGATAATTCTTCCCATATACCACCCTGCTAACTCTTTGTACAAGTGCTGTACATTTTTAGTAATTCATGGAAGAATTTTTTCTATTTGTAGTGTTAATCAGTGACATACATGACTTTAAACAACCCCTTTCAATCAAATTCACCTACAATATGACAGTGTTACCTATAATACCAATAACAAGCTACCACCACCTCTATACATTCCCAAACATTTATGTTCAACCATCTTAAAAATTCTGAGCATAGTATTTATCTGTTCCTCCTTCTATAGTTTCTGCCTATCTCTTGGTACCCTATAGTCTACATTTTTAAGACAGTGAATTTACATATTCTAGATAGCCCTCCTTTTGTGTCTGGCTTAGTTCACTTAACATTATGTCTTCAAGTTTCATCTAAGTTATCACATACTTCAGGAGACCATTCCTTCCAACTGCTTCAAAATATTCCATTTTATGCATATACCCTATTTTCTTTATCCATTCATCTATTGAGGGACATTTGAATTGTTTCCATCTTTTGGCAATTGTAAATACTGCCATTATGATCAATGGTGTGCAAATGTCTGTTCCTATCTCTATTTTCAGATCTTCTGGGTATATACTGATTATATTTCCATTTCTGGTATATTGCATTCCAGCAGCGTTAGCAAACAAATACAGTAGACTTTCCTTTTGTTCAATTTTTGGAAGAATTTGAGCAGAATGTTGTTAGTTCTTTCTGGAATGTTTGATAAAATTACCCTGTGAAGTCATCTGGTCCTTGGCTTTTGCTTATAGGGAGGCTTTTGATAACTGATTAAGTCTCTTTCCTTATGATTGATTTGATGAGCTCTTCTATGTATCCTCCAGTCAGTATAGGTTGTTTGTGTGTTTGTAAGAAATTATCCACATCATCTAAGTTTAGTTTGTTGACTTACAGTGGTTCATAGTAGCCTCTTATGATTATTTTTATTTCTTTGGGGTCCATGTTAATACACCCTCTTAACTCTGATTTTATTGTTTTGCATCTCCTCTACTTTTTGCTTTGTCCATTCAACTAAAATTTTCTCAATCATTTTGTTCTCATAGAACCAATATTTGATTTTATTGATTCTATTGTTTTATGGTTCTCTAATTCATTTATTTCTGTCCTAATTTTTGTTACTTCTTTTCTTCTACTTACTTTAGGGTTAGTTTGCTGCTATTTCTTTAGTTTATTTTTCAGTTAGGTCTTTTTTTAGCTCTTTCTTCCTTTTAAATAGACATTTAGAACTACAAATTGCCCTTTCAGTATAGCCTTTGCTGCATCCCGTAACTTCTGCTATTTTGTAGTCTCGTTTTCATTCATCTCCAGATGTTTTCTGATTTCTCTTCCAATTTCTTCTTTGATCTACTGATTAAGAGTCTATTATTTCATTGTCATGTACTTGTGAGAGTTCCAGTTCTTTGGTGGCTATTATTTCCAACTTTATTACATTATGATCAGAGAAAGTGCTTTGAATGATTTCAACCTTGTTAAAATTATTAAGACCTGTTTTGTGCTGCAACATATTATGTGCATTAGAGAATATTCCATGAATGCTTGAGAAAAATATGTGTCCTGGTGTTTTGGGGTGCAACAGTTTATATATATCTAAGTTCAAATTCATTTATCATCTTGTTTAGGTTCTCTATTTCTTCTTGATTCTCTGTCTGGTTGTTCTATCTATGGTAGAGAGTGGTATGTCAAAGTCTTCCACTACTAATGTACAAACATTTGTTGCTCCATTTAGCTTTGATAGTGTTTGCCTTATGTACTTTGTAGGTCCTTGTTTGGATGCATAAATATTTATGATTTTTATTTATTCATGGTGAATTTCTTTTTTTACTAATTTATAGAGTCTTTCCTTGACTCTGATGACATTTTTTAATTTAAAGTCTATTTTGTTTGGTATTAGTGTAGCTACCCCAGCTTTCTTTTGGTTGTCACTTAACTAGAATATCTTTTCGCACCCTTTCACTTTCAAACCACTTGTACCTTTGAGTCTAAAATGAGTCTCTTTTAAACAGCATATAGATGGATCAAATTTTTAATCCATCCTTCCTATCTTGTCTTTTAAGTGGGGAGTTTAATAGATTCACATTCAAAGTTACTCCAAATGCAGTTCCAAATTCAGTGATCTTATCCTTTGGCTTTTATTTATCAGATACATATTTTTATTTCTCTCTTTTTAGCCTTAAAGTAAGGCTTACTAATACTCTTCAATTTGGTGCTCTTCGCAGAACCTCTCTGTCCTGTCTTTTTTTCCTAGTCAACTGTACTCTTTTCTTATTTTTCTTGTTAAAAAATTCTCTCACCACTGAATTATTTGTGTATATTTAAACTGTCCTTCATTTTTTGAAGAAGATCTTTGGTGAATAAAGAATTCTTGGCTGGCCATATTTCTCTTCCAAATTCTTAAATATATCATACCACTTTATGGTGTCTGATGAGTAGTCAGCACTTAGTGTTATTTGGTTACATTTTTATGTAGTGATTCACTTTTCTCTTGCTACTTCCAAGACTTTCTCCTTTTCAGCATTTGATGGTCTGATTTGTATGTGTCTTACAGTGGGTCTATTTGAATTTATTCAATTTGGAGTTTGTTAGGCTTCTTTGATTTATATATTTATGTCTTTTATAAAGTTGGAAATTTTTACCCTATTATTTCCTCAAATAATCTTCCTAGGTCTTTACTCTTCTCTTCTCTTTCTGGGATACCAATCATTCTTATAACTGGGTGCTTCATTTGTCAATCATTTCCCTGGGATCCAATTTAAAAATTGTCATCTTTTCCACCATTTGTTCTTTCATGTGTTTGAATTCAATTGCTCTGTCCACCATTTAATTTATTCTTTCTACTGACTTTTCAAATGCACTCTTGTGCCTCTCAAGTATATTTTTAAATTTTATCTACAATATCATTCATTTCCATAAGATATGCTGTTTATATATTTATTATTTCAAATTTTTCTTTATGCTCTTCTAGTGTCTCCTTGATATGCTTTATTTCCTTAGCAAACTTATTGAACATCTTTAGGAGTATAACATGAGAACTGCTTCACAGAAAATACCAAAGGAAGTTCTACCAGCAGAATAAAGATAGAAGAGAGGGTTTGGAAGAGAATATGGAAATAATGATTATCAGTAAGAGTAACTAAAAAGATGAAAAGAGTGAAAAGTAATACATCTGACAAATAAAGGGCAAAGGATAAAGTGGTTGAAGTAAGGATGGTTTTGGCAGTAACAACATTGAATATTAATGAATTAAATTCCCCAATCAAAAGTCATGGATTTGTAGAATGTATTAAAGATATGACTCAACTACATTCTGTTTACATGGACCTCATTTTGGACCCATAAATACACTTAAGTTGAAAGCAAAAGTGTACATAAAGATATCCCACAAAAGTAGCAACCAAAGATAAAGCTGGGCTAGGTATACTAACATCAGGTAAAGTAAACTTTGAATGAAATAAATGCTATGAGACAAGGAAGGACATTATATATTAGTAAAATGGGCATTGAACTGAAAAGAAATAAGATTTGTAAATATTTCTGCATCTCATAAAGTTGCACAAAAGTACATGAGGCAAACACTGGTAAAACTGAAGGATGTAATAGATGTCTTTAGAATAATAATGGGAGACTTCAACACATCAACCATTCCAATAGATAGAACATATACATGGAGGATCAATAAACAGAGAATGTAATTACATGACAATTTAACTGGATCTAATAAGCACATATAGAACTTTTCACCTCAAAAGAACAGGTTAAACATTCTCCAAAATTGACCAAATGTTGGTGCAAAAGACAGGTCTGACTAAATTTTAAAAGATAGAAACTATACAAAGCACTTTTTCTGATCATAATGGAATGAAGCTAGAAATCAATACAACTGTAGAACTGGAAATTTCACAAATATATGAAGGTTACATAAAATATGCCCTTAAACAATTAGTCAAAGAAGAATTTGCCAAAGAAATCAGCAAATATCTTGAGATCAATTGAAATGAGAACAAAACATATAAATACTTATGGGGTGCAATGAAGGCAGTGCTGAGAGGGAAAATCATAGCTTTAAAATGCTTATATTAGAAAGGAAAGAAGAAATAAGTTTGCAAATCCAGGAAATGAATTCAGCTAAGGTTCCCATACCAACAATACCTGCCTACATAGCACCTTCTGTACATTAGTATATAGATTGTTCTACCAGAAAATTGAAAATAAGATATGTGCTCTCAGCCAAGACCATGGCAATATATCAGACAGCAAAATTCAATGTTTTGGATTATCCAAAGCTTTCTGTTGTACCCTTATAGGCAATATTGAAACACTGGCTATAATCAGGGAGGTGTCCTGCAGTGTGTCATTCCCGATCCCCTACCTCTCACCTCCCTTTCTTACCCATTCCCCATGCCTTGTCTTTTTTTTTTTAATTGCCTGTCTGGGCCAGGTAAGAGCCTGCTGGAGAGTCTTGGTAAGCATTAAGTACTCGATTGTCCCAAAAGAAATAAAAGTATCTTGAGAGAAGAAGTAGATGACCCACTTTTGGTGCTCTCTCTTTTGGTCATAATTTTAGTATGTACAAACACAACTAATTTGCCTGTACTTGGTTCTGTAATTGAGGTTTGAAACAGGAGTGTTTACTCCCTTTTATAAATACAGTTTTATTTTGCAGGACCTTTGTTTTTTAACCTGTCCTCAAGCCTTAGAGCACAACTGGGCATGAAATTCTCAGTCCCTTCTAAATTTGATCTTGAAAACTGGACTTACTAGCTGAATGACTCTGTGCTGGTCTTTTTTGAAATGAAGAGCATCCATTTCAGACCACCTATCTCTCGCATGTCTCCAAAATAATTTTGTGTCCAGAGAGATCTATTTCTTTTGAGATTTTAGAGAATGTACCTGGGTTAGGAGAAGGCCTTGGAGAGGACTAAATGTTGTATTTGTACTTATCTGTGCGTGTGTGTGCATGTGTGTGTGTGTGTGTGAGTGGCAGCCTAGTTTATATTTATATTTAACTATGGTAGATTTGACCACCCAATGTCCTTTTTAATTAGAGTATTATTTCTTTGACTCATCTTAGTAATTTTTATCAGACTTTTTTTGCCTCATTACAATATAATAGGCTTAAAGTGCCTATGATAAGGACTTGATTATGTAATAGAAAAAAGTGAGAAATTATGAAGGGAACATAGTATTCTTACAGTATTATATTGGAGTAGGGAAAAACTCTGAAGATCACACAAGAAAGTACCAGAGCCTTTGAGAAGTGGACAAGCTTTTTATTGCCATCAGTCTCAGAGGACTTCTGTCCAACGTTTAATTGCCCAATATCCTTTGTCTCCAGATTATATAGGCTAGCAAGCCAGGAGTACAGAAGCAGAACTTTCAGGGCAGGAGTTACCATGGGAATGGATGGGTGGTGCTATAAGCCCTGGATCAGGGCTGATTTCTCTTATCTGGAAAGTAGACATTTCATCTTGCTGTGCAGGCAGGCCTGGACATGATGAAGAAGGCATTTTGTTTCACTACACCTTTCAGAAAGCATGCTTTTACACATTCTTGAGAGTACACAAATTCAAAAAGTTATTTTAGTAAGAAAATACAGCAATAATACTGAGGTCACTTTTATGAACTACCTAATTCCCCCCTTTGGATGATATTATTCATCTAAATAATAATTTAAAGTAAAATAAAATAAAGAATTTTATTCTATAGATGCAGCACCAGTTTCACTTGTGGGGACTAATTTATATTCATGATAGTTTGAGGGGTGCAGGCTATGAAGATGAAGTGGAAGGCAATTTTTCTGTCTACTAAGGCTTCTACAGTTTGACTTATACTTTTTAGTAAATAAGAAAAGAGGCAGGGAAGGATAAGACATATACAAAGCAGCACTAAAACACCTCCAATCAAAGTTTTGATCCTCCAAAAAGTTGAGAACCAACACCCAAACAGGTTTTTGGGTTCCCAGCCATTTCAGGTCTGAACTGGGACATGGGCTAGGGTTCTCATGTGATAGGTGATTTCCTCTATTACCTTTCCTTGGTCATCTAACTGCAGGCAATAGTTGGAAAAGTTGAATTTTCTAAATACTCGACCTTCCTTTGCTAACAGGTAGTTAAGAGCTAGTCAGTCTGATAGATGGCCTTTATAAATTTTGTTTGTTTCTGTGCTAGCAGATTTAAAGCCCAGGCAGTTTCATTTGTGATCAGTTCAACTACTGCTTGGAGCTGAATGATGTGATTTGACATGCAAATTGGGGACAAAAACAGCATCCTGTAACTTATATAGGAAAGGAGTAGTTACCTGGATATGGATAATGCCACCAAATTAAAGTAAAATTAGTTTATGGAAAGAATTGTAGGCAGACTACTTCTAGGAGAGCTAATACAGTCAAATGAAAAACAAACACAGAGATGAGGATAAGGAAAATCAGGCCACAAACACAGCAGACCAGGGTGCCCATGTGGTGATTCCTCAATCTTTGACCTTGTGTGGTTCAGTCAACCCTGAAGTGACTGAAGCAAGGCTCAGAGTCTGATGATTTCCTCCAGTTTGAGCCATGCATAGACCAACCAGCAGAGTGGCTGGGGTATGGCAGGTGGGTTTTTCATGCAGAGTCAGATACAGTGGGTTTTCAGGGTTAGTCTGGCACTTCTAAGATGGGATTGAGCTATTTCCAGGTTTCAACCAGGAATGGTGGATCCAGGGGATGATCTCGCCAACTTTAACAGCTATAGGGTTAGAAAGGAGGACCGTATAGGGCCCTGACCAAGTGGGTGTTAATGGCTGATTTTTACAATTTTTTATGCAGACTAATGATCCTGGGGTAAAGGAGTGCATAAGGGTTGTTAATAGTAGTGGAAATCTTTCATTTACCCAGCTGTGCAGTAGAGACATAATGGAGCTTAGGCCCTGGAGTTGCTTTTTTTAAAGATGGTTCTCTGAATTGTGTAATATGTCCTTGGAGCTCTTTTATCAGTGTTGGAGGGCTTCTGAGCAAAAATTTAAAAGCGGAAAATCTGGTCTGTTTTATGGGACTGCATCTTACTCTCAACAAGGCTATGGGGAGAACATCAATCCATTTTAGATTGGTTTCCTGACAGAGTTTCTTCAGATGTGATTTCAGGGTGCAGTCCATTCAATCCACTTTTCCTGAACTCTGCAGCCTATATGCTGTGTGGAGATTCAACTTTATGTGGGGGTTTTTCTGAGATTTTGCATAATTTGGGCCACAAATGCCTGCCCATTGTCAGACCTGAGGAGGCTTGGCAGGCCATACTGTGGGATGATTTCTTTGCCCAAGAACCAAACTACTTTCTGGGCCTTTTCTGAGAGTGTGGAAATGACTTCCACCCATCCTAAGAAGGTACAGTCTCCTACTAGTAAATAGTTGTATCCCCTTGCCTGGGGAATCTCTGTGTCATCTACCTGGATGTTGTCAAATGGCATTTGCCCTATGACTTGAATTCCCAAGGTGGGTTTTGCCAGCGGTTGTTTGAGCACAAGTTACACATTTAGCACAAGCTATTCAGGCAATTTGATGCAGCCAGTGAGTGTAAAAGTACTGTTGAAGAAACTGCTCCAGGGCTGTTTTAACACTGTGAGGATTTTCATGAATTTGCAAAACAACTCCTGGGCTGAGGGCTTCTGTGATTGTTAATTGACTATCCTTGAATTTCCACCATCCATTCAGTTAAGAAAGTGCTGCTTTCTTGGCTTAGACAGGTACATTTTACCTTGGAGTATTTTGGCCTCAAGCCACTTATAGATTCTAGTAGAATTGCTGTTATTAAGGTGAAGTGGATTCCCCTTAAGTCTGCTGCCTTGGCTTCTTTATTGGCCAGATGGTTCCCTGGGGCTACTGTTGTGTTTCCTGACTAATGCCCATGGCAGTAGATAATGGTGACCTTTACAGGGGCTCATACTGCTTCCAAGAGTGCCAGGATTTCTGGGTCATGTTTTATTTCCTTTCCCCCAGCATTAATCAGTCCTTTATTTTTGTATAGGTCTTCATGCACCTGAGCAGTGTTGAAGGCATGGTCAGTTTTAGTCTGAGTTGTCTTCAAGGCCTGCTAGACCTACAAAATTAGTAGCTCTGGGTTCTCCATTGCTAGTGGGGTGTTTGCACCCCTTTCCTATCTTTCCTTAGTGTAATATGCTTTCCAGTGTCCTTCTTCCTTACAGTAAGCACACTGGTTACTTCCCAGTAGAGATGCTTTCCTACCTTCTCTGGGTGGCTCCCAATAAGTGGGTGCTTTATTTCCTGGCCCTGGCCACTTGAATGTTCTGGATATTGAGAATGAGGGCTTTTGAGTGCCCTGGGTGAGCACCACAGCAATCAAGTCTGCATTGTTTTTAGTTGGCAGTCTGCTTTTCTCTGTGCCTCCTAGTCTTGGTTCATGTAAACTTTGGTAGCCACCTCCAGGATCTGGAATATATTCATTCCGGAAAGCACTTCTAATTTCTTCAGCTATTTCTGGATGTCAGGTTGGGTTTCCCCAACAAATACATAGCTAACAAGTTTTCCATTTTTTAGTACCTCTGTATTAAAAGGAGTGTATAGTCGAAAGGATTCACAGGGGCACTTGTGGAACTGGCTAGGGATTTCACTTGCCTTTTGCAGGACTTTAGTGGTTTTTGACATATTGATTCTCTTTCTAGCTTCCTTTTTCATGCCTTGAATGAGTGCAGTTTGGTAGGGATTCAAATTATTTTTGCCAGCTTCAATGTTCAGGTTCCACCCTGGATCAACATCTGGGAAGGAATTTTGAGCATATCGGAATGCATTCACCATCCCTACAGGTGCATTTTTTCCCAACCACTTCAGAGCAGCTTGTCAACTCTGTCTCCAGTTTTCTGTGTTGAAGAGGGTGATGCAGAGATGATGACAATATTGCAACATTGGCTGATGGGTCTGTATAATTGGCTGGAGTAAGTTGACTATTGCCTGAGACTTCTCAGTGTAGGAGAGAGTGTGGTTTTTCTAGTTTATGAGGTCAGTGGTTGAAGAAGTTTTGTAGATGAATATTGGCTGAAATCCCTGAAACTGGCCCTATGGATTCTAGTAAATTGGCCCTAGAGTTTCTTGCAGGGGCAGTTGCAGAGCTTCTGAGGTGCCATAGTGTTTTCCAACTCGGGATTAGAGGTTCCAGGTTTGCAGGATTTCTGAAGGGTGTTCATGCACACTGTGACTAGGAGAGATGGGAATCAATAGCAGAGAGCTAGTTGGAGTCCTTGATGAGGTGCAGTTTCCAGTACAGGGCATCAGAGTAGCTGATAGGGCTGATGGAACCACAGCTGGGGCTTGAGGTGGTGGTCAGGAAGCCAGAGCTGAGTAAGGCAGGGGTAATAGGTCTTTATTGGCAGTGGGGAGGACCAGAGATTTTCCTGGGGTCAAGAATTTAGGAAGGTGGGGGTAAAGAGTCTATGTCTGCTGCAGGGAGGGCAAACCCTCTGTCCCTGTATCTTGGCAGCCCATAGGTAGGAAGAGGCTTCCTTCTATCAGCAATGGGGAATTCTCCAGCATTGAAAGTTTAGTGGCAGCTCAGGCCAATTGCTTTGTGACAACTGCTCCAGGGAGTGGAATTCTCAGGTTGGCACAGGCTACCAGGACTTTTACATGGCTTTCAATGTAAGCTTTTAACGATGGTGGTGAATTTTGAACAAGTTGGAGCCAGGAGTCAATGTACAGGAACTGGTCAGGGAGGCCAGGCTGCCTTGTCACAACTTGTCAGATGGCTTGGGTCAGTTGGGTGTTGAATGACCCCTCAGACAGCCATCCAATTCCAAAAACGAACCAGTCCAATTGACAAAATTTGTGCAAATCTTGTGGCTTAAGCTTCACTCCATAGTTTCCGGTAAATTCTTTTATTAAAATTCTTCAGAGGGCAGGCTAAGGGGGTTTTGCTTTTATTACCACCCATAACAATCTTCTTGGGGCACCAGAAAAAAAAAGGTAGAATAAACAAAAGACAATTGCTTCATCCATCTCTGACCACTTCCCTTCAGGAATTTAGGGTTCTTTTGGCAAGAAGTGTGTTGGTATAAACCCCCAACCCAGACTCTCTTGTTGAGATGGCTGCTTTACAAGTGGTATGAAGATGCATGGAACTGCAGATTTGGACAATTCACTTCATGAGTGACACAGCACCAAAGCCCCAGGACAGAGCCATGTCTCATTCACACTCTTTCACACACCAGGCACTCAACAGCATGACAAATTATGTTGCCTCCCAAAACCAGAATGTATCTAACTACAAAGAATTTCTCCTTCAGCTTCTCCTCTGTCCACAAGTTATTTGGCCTGGTTTAGGAGGTGATCAGTCTCCTCTTCTACCTGAAAGGCAAGATCTGTCAGTCCCTATAACTGATTGAATGGCCATTCTTACCAGTCCAATGGGTGGGGCTCCAGCTCAGGTCTCAGGGCTGCTGAGATCCCTCCTGAATTTGAGGAAGCTGGTGTCCCATTCCAATCAGATGAGCCTGAGCCAGAAGAAAAGTTTCCAATGGTGCCCAGGGATGGTCAAGATTGGCCCACAGCTCAGTCCTCCCCAGAGAAAGGGAAGGGACACAAGGGTCTCTTTTCCTTGGGATGTGGAACTTCCCAGCCAATGCACCAGAAATGAAGTAGGGAAATACTGAACACCACACAAGAAAGCGCCAGAGCCTCTGAGGAATTGACAAGTTTTTATTGCTGGCAGCCTCAAAGGACTTCTGTCCAAAGTCTGAGGACCCAATATCCTTCATCTCCAGAATATATAAGCTGGCAAGCATGGAGTACAGTACAAAGAAGCAGAACTTGCAGGGCAGGTGTTACCTGGAAATGAACAGGAGTGGTGCTATAAACTCTAGCTCAGGGCTGATTTCTCTTAGCTGGAAAATAGACATTTCATCTTGCTATGCAGGTGGGCCTGGACATGATGCATCAGGCATTTTGCTTCACTACCTCTTTCAGAAAGCATGTTTTTACACGTTCTTCAGAGTACATAAATTCATAAAGTCACTGTAGTAAGGAAATACAGCAATAATACTGAAGTCACTTTTATGAGCTACCTCAATCCCAGTTACTGCCTGTATTCAAGAACATAGACTTGGCATGGTGAGAACAAAAGTTTCCTACACCATATATTGATCAGTATATCATAGATAATTAGCAAAAGTGAGAGTAACTGCCAGATTTTGCTTCTGGCAAGTTACTATGATGATAGCAGAACTGATGAAGTGCAGAGTAATATTTATTTTATCTATGGTTTAGCTGTAGTTCACCCTCCCTTGGATCACATAAGCTGGCCTACTGCCATCCTATCCTTTTGTAAGGTGGCTGTGGTGGAAGAAGCCATTGTGTGTATAAAGCAGATTAAGAATTTCTGTTTCTTCTTACCAACTAGAGGAGTGTTGATGTCAGTTCAGTGAGACACTTAAATATGTCACTCAGCTATCTGCTATCAGATATTCTGTAGCTTATCAGAACTCATAGGCTCAAGCAAGTGTATTCCCTTGCAGAAAAGAAAGAAAATAATCTCATCCTGCCAATTAGCAGGGTCAGAGGGAGCATACAGTCCTGGGGGCTTGAAAACAGTGACTCAGGGAGGGAAATGTTTAAAGAAGAAAAGGAACAGTTCAAAGCTAGATGTTGAGAAAGGAAAATCCTAAGGATAAAATTAGGAGACATCAAGTTCATTTTCTTGAATTTGTCCTCAGCAAGATTGACTCCCATGGGCTGAAAGAAGAGGCTTTTGAGTCAGGTGCTGGGTCCCAGAGGGCACTAGATGCCATGGGTCTTGTGTCTGCACCTACTCAGGGAAATGACTTAGGGACTCCCATGTGCTGCATTTGTAAGGATAGATGTAAACTACTTTGGGACATAAGCAACAATTGGGAGAGTGTTTAGATGTGCATTGAATTAGATCTGAAGGAGCCCAGTTAATGGTTTCATTATATGTCAGTTTAGCTTAAATGAAAAGTTTGGAAACCTGCTTTGCTGCAAAAGCACACAGAGGAGCAAGATATCTCTCCTACAAATAACTAGGACTAGAAGGAGAATAACTTATCACAGTCAAGGTTATTTAAATATAAACCCTCAGAAAACAAAAGCAGGGTCCACATGAGAATACAAAGGGCCAAAATTTATCAGCCTAATAAATTAAGATGGAATAATCCCCTGTCTTTAAAAACTAAAGGTAGATAAAAGAGAGGAGGGGAGGTGGTGGATAAATCACCGACCTAGAAAAACAATAATAACCACCTTTAAGCTACATGGATATGTTAATGAAAAAGGCTCTGCACCAGTATGAAACTGTTATGTAATGCAGAAAAGTCAAGTTCTTTCATCCTGTTGCAATATTTTTGCGTGGGATATTTTTAAGTTGTTTCCCATGGAGATGTGACCCACCCAATTGTGGGTGGGACCTTTTAATTAGGTGGTTTCCATGGAGCTATGTCTCCAACATTCAAGTTGGGTCACCTTAGAGCCAACACAGATAAATTTATTAAGGTAAAATTGCTATGAGGAATTTATTACTAATGTTTATTTTTAAACATATATATATGTATAATTCTTGTTTTAACTACTTTCAAATCTGTCTCTACCACACCATCAGTCTCATTACCATACCAATGTCACTGCCGGGTAAGTCAAAATAGTTAAAGTGAACCTTACCAAGGCACTATATTCTCAGTATTATAAGGAAATACATTTTAAATCAATGAAATTTTGATAACTTTAAGAAGTAATATTTGATCAAAATATTAAATTCATGCATCTCTTTGTGATCTCCCTTCCGCTATCTCTCTCTCCATTTCTCAATCCTTGTATTTCAATATCTAATTCTCTATATGTATTAATAAACTGCTGCCAACAAGGGTCACAAGAAACAAGAAAATGAGAAAGAAGATGAGATTGGGACATGAATGAAAATCTATTAATTTCCATGTCTATATCTCTATATATGCATATATCCAACTCTGACACTTGGGGACATTCTGTAGTTTTGCTTAGTCCTGATTTCCAAGAGATAGAACCTGTGTAAATGTGATAGCACTCATAAATAATCTCCTGTAAACTATGTTGAATATGCTAATTGTTTTACACATGACATTTTACCTCCTTAATAAGTCTGCAAGAAATTACGTTCCTTCTTTTCTAATGGCAAGTTTGATTTTAGAGAAAACATAATTTGGCCTACTTAGACATCAGCTAAGGACCAAAACTATATATAATGACTCCTGCTTCTTTGCCTAAGCGTATTACCTAATGTGGTCTTTAAAAGAGAAGTCTAATTTAACTGTTCTTTATTTTGAAATCAAGGTGGCAACCATGTCTTTAATTTTTGTAATTGATAACTAAAAATATAAGACCATTTGAAAGGGCAGGAAGAAGCCCAGTATCTAATGCCTTCAGGGTGGCATTCAGTATCTTTACTCCATGTGCTTGCAGGAATGTTGATGATAAGAACAACAATGAAAATGAAAACAAGTAGACAAGGAGAAACTGTGATTAGTGGTGTAATTTGGTGATGAACTTCATCTGTGCTTAGTACAGTAGAGCTCTGGGTGAAGGGAAACTAACAGTAACTAGACAAATGAGACAATAACCTAGTCTGAAGTGGGAATTAATGTAGAGAACCTCGATTGAACTATATGCTAATTTTTGAAAATAAGAGTGAAATGAGTACATTGGTTAAATTTGTAAATGCACAAGCATTATTTTTGAAGATGTTCCTCATATTTTTTATCATATAAAGCACAACAGTAGTGAAAGCATTAAAAAATAAATTTCACAAAATATAAAATACTAGCACCTTTCCAGGAAAAGTGTAGTTGGAGACAAAGTTTTCCACAGTCTATAGTGACTTGCTTTTATGGTTGGAAGCATGCCCATCTATTATTTTACTCAACCTAGGAAATACCACATAATTCTATATAATTTACATTTTATAGAACACTGTGAAGTTAGGTTCTGGTGTCAACTTGGCCAAGTGATTATACTCAGTTGTCTTGTCAGGCAATCACTGCCCTAGCCATTGCTATAAGGATATTACATGGCTGGCTGAAAAAACAGTAGGGTGTATTAAATCATCAGTCAGTTGATTGCATCTATGGCTGTTTACATCTGTGATAAACTGGGCATATCTCAAACAATGAGATTATCCAATCAGTTGAAAGCTGTTATGGAAGAAGAGGGATTCTTATGCTGCTTCTTCAGCCAATGAGCTTCTCCTGTGGAATTCATCCAGATCCTTCATTGGAGCCACTAACCTCACAACCTGCCATATGGACTTTTAACACTTCCATAGCCATTCACCTTTATAAATCTCATATTTACAGATCTCTCCTATTGGTCCTATTTCTCTAGGGAAAGATGATCATAATAGCTTTGTG